>JAVCKT010079758.1:0-14935 GCA_032273925.1 Rhynchotus rufescens
GAAATGCTTTTTTCAGCTTACCTTGCAGGGCAAGCTTGGTGTATGAAGAAACTGAAATTTTAGCAGCAGTATGAATGACTGTACTATATTTCATGGTACTGTTTTCATTACCTCAACCTTTCCTATTCTGGAAGATACTTCTCTTTATTCTTTTTTTTTTGAGGCTGGCATACATTGGAATTAATATGCTAAGCTCCTGAATCACAGCTGCTTTATGAAAATAAATGGTCACCCTGGAAGAAGAATGCCAAGGCATTAAGGAAATCCCCAGCAGCTGATGTATGTGTCAGTGGAGGAACAGGTGCCAAACCAGATGCTTTAGGAAGGAAAGGAAGGGGCGCAGCGAATGCCCAGACTGCTGCTAATTGTGTTGGTGTTGCAGGAGGGGCCGTGCTCACGTACCCCCAGATGCCTCTGATGCCTTCCAAAGGTCCAGCTCCCGAGAAGCTGCACGGTTTGATGCCTCCGTGTGGTCACCAGCCTGTACCACGCAGGACTAGTCCTCCTTGGAAGCCTGAAAGTCTGTGACTGCCCCTTGTTTATCCTCTTTCTCATAATAGCTGGTGTTCACCTGTGCGGTTTGCTTAAATAATTCATTTTGAGCAGCCCATGGAGCACTGTTCTGTAGATGACACGGAGTAAAATTCATCCCTTTTGTAATTTGGTTGACTGCACTGCTTTTTACAGCTGTGATAAGTGTAATGACTAGTGTTACAGTTCTGTTGAACTAAGCTTAGTATTGAGAGAAAAGAAAACATAAAATTGGAAGTTAATACAAAATTATAATTTCTTATGTAACATATGGGGAACAATTCTCATTTGCTACTTATTACTGGTTACTTGCAGAAGACGGGCAATTTCACAAGGCCGATTTCACTGAGAGTCTAATCAAAAAGGTATTTAAAGTGGGAGCTGAATTTGTAACTGTGCGGCCTTACCTAACAGTGCCGGTGCTGATGCTCAGTGTAAAGCTCATCCCTCTAAAATGGCTTGCTAATCATGCTTGCAATCTAAGGCTTTTTTTGTGTCAAATATATTTTGTAGTAATTATCTCACAGCAGCTAAAAGACATGGGACCTTTGGCAAGGTCCAGAAGCTGGTTTCACATTTGCCTTTGTGTGCCTTGGTGTATTGTAGCTAAGCTTTGCTAGGTGGTACAGAGCAGGCTGGTTTCCATCCCTTCCTGTCATGGGTAGTGCAGCTAATGTCCTCCACCACATGCCAGAAATGGCTCTGTTTTATTAGGTATTCCTGAGCGCTGGTGAAATAGCAGGGAGGGAAACAACTTTGCCTGCTTTTCATGAAAACAAGAGGCATTCGTTAAAACCAGAATCTTGTCATTCATCTAAGATGTAACAGGGGGCTCAAAGCTTTTATTTTGCTCTTCTGTGTCATAGCACTATCACCTACTGTTCAGCTGTTAAGAGTAATAATTTTATGTCTCAAGTTAAACAGCCAAAAATCAAATTGTCTGTTTTTTTTCCTGGAGTTTGTCTTTTGGTTCTGCCAGCAAAACATGTCACATTCTGTGTTTTTATTCATTCATTAGAAAAGTGATACTAAAATCCTCTTTTAGACTTCGATGTACACCTAAAACAGTGAGCGCTTTAGTTAAGGTGTGAACATGGCCAGGATTGCCCTGCTTAGGACAGCGATCCGTGCATGGAAGGGATTGTACCTGGCTGAAGGTACCCAAGGCAAGAAAATCTTACAACTAATGTTTAAAACAAGCAGTTTGGCAAAGTAACCAATAACACTCACCTTTTTTTTAACTTGTTCTTTTATATTATTAAAACGTAATTGAAATTTCTGTGTCTTTCTGTGTCTCTCTTGTTCGGTTGTTTGAGCAGGGTTTAGCCCTGCCCTGGACTTTCCTGGCTTCAGCAAACTGGAAAATTTTAGAACACCTGAGTGAGGAAAGGAGGGAAAAACGTTCAGTCCTCAACAAGGAAAAGATTCTCTTTGCCGTGTTTGTTAATCCTTTTGTTAGCTTTATAGTAACTCCTCCTCCTTCCTGGCCCTTCCTCCAGGACAGGTGTTGAAAGGCGATAGGATAGGAGGTGTCTTCATCCCCATGCTGGGCTTTTTTTAGCCTGGTTGAAGCAAGCTCTGGAGTCCAGTTTTTTATTAAAATCTGTGTCGTGAGTAAAGCTGGTGGAAGCAGAAATGAATTTCTGTCACCGCGTCGCCCTCGGATCCCCTTCCTTCTGCCCGCTCGCCCTTACGGAGCTGTGGAAGCTGCCTCTGAAGGAGGGAGCAGTGCACAGACGCTCAGGCCCTCAAGGCCTTCCTCTGGTGCAGCGGGGCAAGCAGCTCTCTCTGAACTGGCTCCTTTGGCCTCAGTGCCCCAAGGGCTGCTTGCCTGTTCCAGGCTTCTAGCCACAGCTGATCCATTCCTCCTGCAAAACAGCATGAGAAAAGGTTTTCTTTTTCCTCTCATTTTTGTCACTGGCAGCTTGGCCTAATCCACTCTATTGTTTTTGCTCTCTTCTGGTGAAATAAGGTGCCAGTGTGGATCGGATGCTTTTTTACCCTGCATATCTGTCCTAGTAGTTATACAGCATAGGAACTATATAAAAACATGTGCATAGGAGTAGGTTCACTAAGAGACTACGTTTTTTAATTGTTAGTTACCCCTAACAGGGTAGTATTGAAATGCTCTCAATGTGCTTGTCTGGATCGTTGTAACCTACCTTGAGAGTATTTTCGATACATTTCATTGTCTATCCAGGAAAAAAAGAACAGCCCTAATGAACTTAGCTCTTCCTAGGTCTGCTCCCATTTAAGTTCTTGGGACAAAGATGACTGGGCCAGATCAGAACCAGGCTAATTCAGAGGCTTTCGAGCTCTCCGTGCCATCTGGAGGGGTTCATTCGAGTTCAGTGCCCTTGATTATAGTGTTGACAACAGTTCTCTCTGGCTTAATGCAAACTGCTAAAAAGGAGGAGGGAATTGCTGTTCCTCTCACTGTGTCTTGAATTGTCTTCCATGGTATTCCAGTGGTGATCCCCTTGGGTTTATTCGGAGTGCTGCAAAGGAGCAGATGTCTCGAGCTGAGGCTCTCAAGCCTGTATTTAGGCAGAGCCTGTAGGGTCTCCTGCTTTCATTCTGTTGTTGGTGTCCTCCACACTCATGAACCCATCAAATCTCTCTGTTAATGCAGCACTCTTAAGGTCTTGCACATGTAATTTGGGGGGAAAAATGACTGAGTGCAACATGGTAACAGGAAGACTGGAAGTACTTAATTCCCGGGTGATTATCTTCTTGTTTTAATGTTTACTGTTTAATAAATTCAGCTCCTGTTGAAAGGAGCAAATAAACTGAAGCTTCATCTGCATCAAAGGACAAGCAGATTCAAAGTTGTGCAAGGACCTTTCTTTGCTTACTGTACAATCCCAGTTGGCAGCAGTGGGACAGAATAAGTTGAACAGGCTTGGAAGTTGTTTCCTCAGTTAATGTCTTTCTGTAAGTTTTTATCTTACAATTTGGAAAGAGGTATTATCTGATTAGTGGAAAGAATACTTCAAAGATTTGAGTGTCATATTAAATCAACCTGTAAACAGTGGTCTAATCGTCTTCTATGTTGGGTTATTTTCCTTTCATCTCCACTTTAATATCATCATCATCTCAGTGTAGGCATCGGGAACCTGGAAGATGGAGACAACACTGTAAGTTGTCCTTCAGGAGCAAGTGCTTTGGCAACTCAGCCCTTAGTACTTGGTACCTTTTGAGGAAATGAAGCTTATGAGCTTCAGTGAATCTCATGATAGGGCTGAGTGTCACCTTGCACTCGCAGTGAAAGTCTGGCTGATTCCAGGCCATATGGCAGTTGTCACTTGTATGATACAGTTTGCCACAGTCATTCTTTATCAGTCTCTATTTAGCATTCGCTCTGTGCACAGGGTAGGATGTCTTTCTCAGTTGAGTTTGTGGCTTCTGTGTTGATGTCAAGCCCCAAGCAACACCTGCCAAAGAATATGAGCTCGCTTTTGACTCCTATCTGTGCAGATTGAGTTTGGAGGGAACCCCCGAGGATCAGCTGGTCCAATCTATTGAAAACAGGTTTTATTTTACCTGAACTAGTGTCCTGTCCAATGAGGGAGATTCCACAATTTTCAGAGCAGTCTGTTCCAATATTCAATTGTCTCCATTGTGAAATGTTTCCGTTTTGTTTTATTTCACCTTCTATCCAGATAACATTTTTTCCAAAGCAGCTTGTGCCTGTCTTATGTGATGTAGGATTGGCACTAGTACTTTGTTTGAGGATTCTTAAGTGAGAAGAGGTTATAAATCTGCAGAATTAGATAAATAAAATATATCTAAATATCTAAGGCTTTATATTTGAGTGCTATTTATTTTGCTATGGAAAGTGGCTTTCAAAACTATACCCATTACTGCATTCCACATGCGGTGCTATTGTGGCCGAGTGACTGTGGACGGGGATGTATTTCTGTTTATAAGAGGCAGTATGAGTTGTGCTTCTCCAGAACTTCATGCCCACATCCAGTCATTTCATTAATGGCACCGCTGAAAATAAACGTCATAGTTCCTGCAGTTACAGGAAATATGGTCTCTTTCTCAGAGTTTAGCTTAATACTTTAATTTATCTATAACTAGTTAACAAATTGTAGGCATACTTGATAGAAGTAATTCAGAGAGAATAAATGGGGACCCCCTGAACTGCTGTGAAGCATCTCTGTTCCCAAGAGGATTGCTTGTTAGCTCTAAGCAGAACTTGGGAACCCGTGACCTGCCATCTGCAAGTAACCAGCTATTTGGATATGTAAGAGGAGAGTCAAGGATAAGAAGCAAAAGCAGCTACTGTGTTCTATTGGGACAAACAGACCAAATTGTTAACAGGTTGTACGAGTATGCCGGGATGAGCTGGAGGCATAGCCAGCGTGCTGGACGAGCTGCTGCGGGCAGGCTGCTTGTGGAACAAAGAGAACTTGGACTAGAGAGTTTCTCATGTGTTTGAAAACTGATGGTGAAGCAGCATCACAGCGCGGTGCAATCCTGATCCTTCCCAGCCCATCTCTTCCTGCTGGTGCTCGTACACAGAGCTGTGCAGCGGCCTGTGCTGTGTCCCCAGGCCTGAGGTTTTGGAGCATTCCTCGTCCTCCTGTATTTGCATCTTTGGTCTGCTTGGAGCTTTTCTAACTTGGCCAGTGTCATTGACTTGTTTCAAAACGGCCGATATGGAACTGACAGATGGAGTTAAGTTCATCACAGACTTACTTTTAGCATTATCGAGGTGATCTGTCTGGAAGACAGAGCAGTGACATCAGTTTGTGGGGGTTTTTTTCTGTATTTTTCACACATTGGAACTCATTATTTTAGAAGTACAAAATGAGAATTTTTCTGTTTTAATTAAAGTTTTAATTCTGTAAAATTTGCTCTCCTTAGTTCCCGTGACTCCTGATCGATGTTTTCTCCTAGTCATTGGAATGCAGACAGATTTTCAACCTTAGTTCCTGCGTTTGGTTTCTGAAGGCAGCCTGTATCTGAGGTTCCCCTGCTCTGATAGGAGCACTATGACATGTACCCAGGCAGTAGCAGCTTTCTACAGTGCTGCCTTGCTCACTTGTTTAATTTGATTAAAAATGTGACAATTTTGAATGTATGTGAATGGTTAGGATAAAAATTGACATGTTTTGTGTATGCAGTGGTTGCTACTGGTATAGTTAGCAGTGGGCATTTAGTATTTTGGAAATAAACTCTCAGTTGAGAACTTGTGTTATATGAAAATGTAGTAGTTTAATTTGAACAGGCAGTTAGCTTTCATATATGCCCTTCCTCAGCAAGGTTTGAAAGAAAAAGAAAAAAAATCGATGTATAATTGAAATAGTAGGATTTAATCTGTAAATTCTTAAAAATTGAAAATTGGTAGCTTAACTTTGAAAGAGAAATCTGAGATATCCAGATGCCTTAGCTAAAATTTTCAAAAGCCACTAGGAGAGATGTGGAGTAATTCAGTTGTCCTTGAGCTACACATCTAATTTTGCAGATAAATAAAGACAGCAAAGCTGCTTTTAAAAAGCCAACTTAACTTTCGATTACAGAAGGTTTCAATCATCAAGTTGGAGAGGAGAGTTCTTGACCAATGGCACGACATGTCTGTCATGATTTTAAAATAAAAAGGTATAGAAGGATAAAATATCTCTCGATGTCAAGTCATCTCTTTTGTATTTGTTGCAAACAGCAAATATTCTTGGATAAATTAACAACTGTTTTATTGAAGTAAACATACTGTTTTAAGAAAGGAGGTATTGTTGTAAGGAGACCAATTTGGAACCTTCACCCTTTCTGTTTTTAGAAAGTAAATCCATATTTTTTTTTTTCTCTTAAGATTGAAGGCAGAGAACATGCCTTCTTTTTTCTGTTAACCATTTTTGGAATCAATAAGCTGTGAGATCTTTGTGAAATAATGCAAACTGCATATTTAAAAAAATGGGGGGGCAAAACCTCCTTGCATTGAAGTGACTGGGGGTGAAACAGGGAGGTACCAAGCATTAAAGGGTAGGTGAGCATATTTGCCTCAGCAGATCTCCAGGTCCTCCTATAAACAGGGCAGGAGCCATATGCCGAGCTGTCAGTTCTCCTAGAGCGGAGAGGAGGCTGAGGAAACCTGTGGAGAAAGAGGAATAAAGGGACCAAAGCTCCTGGGGATCGGAAGGGCCCTGCGAGTGATCCCGTTCGCTCGGAGCCCGTCCCCGAGGCGCAGCGAGGGCGGCAGCGGCGGCGGCAGCCGGAGCAGCGCGGACTGGGCCCCATGGCGGCGCCGGGCGGCGCGGAGCGGCCCACGGAAACCTGGCTCGCCAGGCTGGTGAATATCCAGGGCAAAGCCGACCCGCTTCCCGGCCTTTCCGCTTGGAATGAGGGCGCGCTGCGGAAAGGGCCTGCTGTTGGAGGAGGGGTTCACATGTCTGCAGCTCGTCATGTCTTTATTTGATTGCTTTTTGTTTACTCTGAAACTATATTTACAAAATGTAGTGTAGCATTTAATTGACGCTGGACTTTTAAATTGGAAAATACTCCTCTTTGTTACCAGATTTTATTGGTAGGATTATTTAATTTTAAATGGTAAAACTTGTCAGTGCTTTTTCTTATCTGAACAGAATTTCTGTTCTTGCTAAGACAAAAATATTCTAAATGGATTTTCTTGTGTAAACCACTATAAAGTGATTAAAAGTAATAAGCTCTTCGAAAGTCTTACAGTATTTGAATAGCTTACATGCTAATTGGTTTTTCAACTCTGTGCCTGCCTCACCTGTGACTTTTTGTTCCTCAGCATGTTTTGCTACAAGGTGCTGCATCTTGTCATTTGCTTGCTGTCCTCGTAAGACTGTTCTGTAACGTACCTTACCTCTCTCATTAGGCTGGGCTCAGTAGCGTGGGGTGCTCTCTTCACTTTAATGTAAACTTTTTAAGAGGTTTGGTATGATATTTGGTGGTGGAAGGATTTGTTTTTTTTTCTGCTTTTGGACAAAAAGTTAAAATTAACTTCAGTAAATTTATGTTGAGGCTTTTATTACTATAAAACTGAAAAATGTGTTTTTGCCTAAGGAAGTTAGAGCTGAGGTTGCTGCCTCACGTTTATCCTTTACCTGTGACTGTTCTGATTCCTAGAAACAGTAGATGGCAAGTATGAAACCTAAAATGAATTAATTTTTTTTTTATTTTTGTTTTAAGTGAACTATGTGAACAACAATGAAAAAAGTAATCTGAAGATATTTCAGTTACGCAGCATTAGCCTGGAGCTGGCTTTGTGCAGTGATTGCTTTCTGTAGAACAGCTGATAAGCCTGTGCAATGGGTGTCGTTAGTAATGAAGAGGAAAACTTTCACCTTAACAAGATTTTCTCTCCTGTGCAGCTTGCCCAGTTCAGGCAGCGAAAAGCGCAATCTGATGGGCAGAATGCCTCAAAGAAGCAGAAAAAGAAAAAGAAAACAACAAACATCAAAGATGACGACTCCATCCCCGACGGGCTCGATACGGATCGGTCTCGGGGCGAGGAAACGTCCTCCTGCAGCAGCCGAAGGGGAGCAGCTGCGACTGCTGACTTTGCCATAATCAGGACTTTGCACAGTGGAGAGATTATCAAGCATCACCAGACTTACACCATTGAGGTAAGTTTGTCTTAGTTCGTAGACTGTTATATTATGTTTTATTTTTCTTTTTTTTTTTTTTAATGGTTGTCAATATAATTATTAATTTCAAAATGGGAAAGTATTCCCAGTTTTAAATGATTCATACAATTTCCTTGCCTCATCTCTGTCCTTAATATGTCCAGGGACTTTGTTTGTGCCAGTATCATGTTTTTTGTGGTAGACAGTGTACCACAGATCATAAAAAGTTTGTTGGTTCTATACCGTGAACTCCCTAAATGGAAGAAAATTCATTTTACTTCTTAAGTTTATAAACTTCATTTTACAAAAGTTTAAAGATTGCAGTGGGTCTTTTTGATGACTGTGGCTACATCAAACTACAAAGCTAAGCATTTTTCTAGTATTCATAAAGTAACCTGACTCCTTTTGGTTGATCATGATGAGGAATGTATTAAGAAAGCACTACTTAGGTTTGGATGGCTTAAGAAACTGATACATGGATAGCTGACTTTTACTGCTTAATGGAATATAATCCTGATTGCTGGTGGCTGAAAGTACCTACTCTGGGGAGGCTGCGGATGCCCTTGTGTGAGGTACCCTTGCAGAGACACAATTCACGTTACAAAATACGTTGCTCCTCAGGAAAAGACATGCTGATTTTATTTATTGTAGGTTGTTGTATTCTGGAAAGCACAATCTCTGAAAAGGTCATAGGAGCTCTTTTGAACAAGTGTCTCAGGCCAGATTTCCTTGCTCCGTGCTTGTCGGTGCAGTCCTTTCCGAAGGATGTAGTCCAGAGGAGAACTCTGTGTTTGGACTGTCAGGGTTGTTTGTCCCAGGCTAGGACCCAGGCTAGGTTGGACTATTTCTAACTGCTTTGGCTCCAGTATCCCATTTCCAGCGACAACAAAAAAGAATTTAGACATTTACTCTTCTCTTACATTAATTAATTAAAAGAAAAAGGTTGTCTTTGGAGAGAGGAGGTGGACAAAGCTGCATTTATGAATAAAAACTTGAGTTCCTAAGTTGCTTATTTTAGGAAATATTTTAAGCCTAGGGAATACCAGTACGCTAGATATTTTGAACTTTATAGATACTTTCCCTTATTATATAGGTTTCTCTGCACACAAAACACCCATCAGGGCTTTGAAACACTTGTCAAAATCAACGAAACTGGATAATTCAGATTTCTTGTAGCATGTACCACATTTTAAACAGAACATTTAATGCCAAAGTGGCTCTTCTCATAAGTGAAGATGGGGCTTTTTTTGCCTTTGAAGGGAAAGTTGTGCCTTTTGAGGCTAAACTTTTCTGGTTAATGAAGGAATGAAATGCAGCGAGTTATTGCAGTTAAGGAGAGAGGTCTGCTAGGGCAGAGGGCTCTTAAGAGGAAACCACTGAAATTGTCATTTATGGCCTACAGAAATAGAGCAGCATAAAGAGACTTTCTGCAGTAAATGCATCTTGAAGAACGTGGTGATTATGTGTTACAGCGTTCTCTGCTAGTGCATTTTTAACATCACTGTGACTCAAGATCTATCTCTCTTGCAACTGGAGAGACAGAGTAACGTATAGAATCATAGAATAATTTAGGCCATCCAGTCTAAACCCCTGCTCAACGCTGGTCTGACTGGGCCAGCTTGTTCATAGTGGCCTTTTTTAGGCTCTAAGCACTAACAGTACAAGACCTTGGTGGTTTAAAAGCTGTAGAAGTCACCTGTGCACTGTAGTTGCAAGAGGTGGACTCTCAACCTCATGCATGGTTTTTGTGAGGTCTGGATCATTCTGGCCTGAATGATAAAAGCCTTCAAACAGCTTCTCTTACATTAGCATAAATATGGCGATGCTTAGTTTTTGTTTTAAAATACAGCCTTAACAGAATAAATATGGCAGCTATTTGTGAGTTTCCTCTCCTTAGCTACTCCTGCCTCATCCCCAAACCAGTCTTTTCTTCTACTCTAAAAGGTTGCTCCCAACTGGAGAGGATTTTCCTTCTTTCCCTGTTGCCTGAGGCTTGATTACTCACTCGTGTTAAATGAATAGCCAGTATTTTTGAGTTGGATATTTTCAGTCAAGTATCTTGTATCTGTGTAGTATTAACAGGAGAGAAAAGAATCTGAAGTAATTTTAGTGCTTCATAACTTACATGTTTTAGTCTTTTAACAGTAATGATTTGCTAGACATCCTATATTAGAGTAATTGGATTAGGGTTTGTTTAGCTGAAATGACAGCCAATGTATGAGCCAGTTTGGGGCTAATCTCTCCACTGCAGAATTAAAGACCTAGCTGAGCTGTTTGCTTTTTCACCCAACATGAAATCTTTATAGCTGTTGAGCTGAGAGCAAGGCAGGATTGCTGCAAGCATTATACAGGATTATTTTCTTGCTAAATTTCAATTCCATTTACTTCATCTCTTAATGGAATTGGTATTTGGAGAGGGAGGGGGTAGTATGCACAAAACTACCACTCTCCTGTGGTAGTTTTGTGCATAGACGTTATGTTTCTGCAGTCTTTCTCGTAAGAATTTGTAATCCCAAATGGAATCAGCACCCACAGGTCTCTTCCTTGCTGTGAGTAACAGAAGGTGAAATAGAGGCACAGCCCTGGGAGGGTTGCCCGACTCAGAATTCACACTTTTCTCTCTCTTCTGCAGGGTGGTTGGTTTTTACCCACCTTCCCAATCCATTAGATTGTAATAACTAGTTGCACAGGAGGGTTTATAGGAACTAATTCTAGAAGAGCTATCAATGCTGTCCTGTACTATCCTTTTTTTTTTTTTCAATTGCATTACACCTTCTGTCTTGTCTGCAATAATTTCTGTAAGATTTTCCTTCTTCTTTCAGAGGAAAAGATTATCAGCTTTTGCAGTACAAGATCTAAAGAGTGCCAAATGGTATTTCTTGAAGCCATTTTATCTTAAATACTTTTATCTTGATCTTCCAAAGATCTTACACATGATATGTTGAATTTCCAGTTGTCTTTATTTTTTTGTCTGTATTCTGTTGCACCCTCATATAATGCAGTCTTGAGATTTAGATAGAAATGTAAATAATAAATAATTCAGTAGATGCAACCTAGCATTTTTGGGGGATCATTGAAACTCGGCTTTAGGATTGCTTCTTTTTTTCACTTCCTGCAATTGAAAATGAAACAAAACAAGAACTCCCTTTCCCAAGAAATGAGATCATCTTCTTTGAGAAGCCTTGGAAAAATGCATCAGACGAGAACATTTTGCAAGAATGTACCAATTGCAGAAGTTCAGAAGAAATTAACCTGTGGCACAGGAAAATTCTCCTTGAGTGACCTGGGTACTAAAATTAAGCTATTAAATAAAGCTTCTTAGAAAAGAAAAGTTCGAAGTTCTGTGATGATGATGAACACCTGCTAATTGATTTAGGTTGGATTAGTAACTCTTCTTTTGTCTTTTACAAGACAAATCTGCTTGATAATGGTTTTAGAGTAGTTTTAACTGTGTATTCAAGAAGATGATAAAGTTCACATACCATTGTTCATTATATAATTTCCATATTTATTCTAAATTGCTAGGACCTGAGCTTTGTAGAGTTCTGTTAGTAACAGTTAGTAGTTCTGTTAGTTCTGTAGAGTTCAGTTTAAATTCAGGCATTTCTAGATAGATTCCTGCCTCACTAGCTTTCCTTACACCACATGAGTATATATCAAATCAACTTTAGTGCTCAGTATTAATAAAACTTGATCAAAAATTATGGCAGAGTGTAATAAGCATAATTTAATAAATGAATAATGTATAAAATATCAATATGGTCATTTTAAAATCTAGAGTATGAGCCAAGTTTAAATGGAATCTGTTACCAGTGGGATTCTGTGTGCTGTGAACCTGCTTTTCCTTTGAAGGACAGTGAAGCATCCACTTCCACTTGGTTCCAAGAACAGGGGTGGCCAGTGTTTTCCCAGATGTTTTATTTATACTTCCATTTTGTTTGTTTACATCTCTTCCATTTCTGAAAACTTGTCAGAAATAAATAACAAACTAAGTCTCTTGAACATACAACAAAAAAGACAAGATGCTGAATGGTACATTTTAGCTATATAGTAATTTACACAGTATAACTAATTTGGGCACCATTCAACTGAAGGTCATACCTTCATATTTCCCTTCTTATTTAATCCCAGGAGTTAATACCCTGTCCCTCTAAATCTGTTTCTTTCCCCTTTCACCACACTGAAACAGAATATTCTTCCTCTCATTTGCAGTTACATTTGGGGAAAAATGGTTGTCTTCTAAGAGAAGAAGATATTAGACCCTACCGACAGATTCCCTTTGATTTGTTTTGTTTTGCTTTGCTTGATGCTGTGTTTTGTATCATATATTTTCCATGCTTGTGTTTTACCAGCAAACCCAGAGTATTTTTAGAGAACATCAATAGTTCTGTGTTCTTGTCTTCCAGTTTAGGTGCTCCTCTTTCCTAGCTAACTTGTATCTTGAGACCTTTCTACTTGTTTTCAGCAAGGAAAAGAACTGAGGATGGCACTGCCTGTTCTGGATGCTATCTGTTTTTTTGGAAGGGCATAAATGAGATATATAAGCTGGGTGTGAAAGGGATCGAGGGTGTTTCTGTGCTCACAGTATCAGAATTGCATACATGAGTTTTCATTTACCTTCTCCTTAGTTATGCTTTAGAGTTCTCAGTGGTTTTGTTTTTTAAAGGGTGTTTCTGCTGTTTCTGTGCATACATATATGCAGCTGCTCTGCATATGCATTCAAACTGCAGAAAATACTTGTCAGCAGCTGCTACTTCATTTCTCATTTGTGTTTTGGGCAAAAGATCCCAGTATTTTAGCCCTGTTCGTAGATTAACTTGCACCACTAAGATAAGGGAACCTTACATATTTAGCAGTTTGAATAAGGTTTGGTCCAGTCCTACAGTATAAAAGTACATAAAGTCTTTTACAGTATCTGATTTTTAAACGTTCTGTTCTGGCTTGTTTTCTTTACATGTTTGATTCTTTTTATTGTTAGGACAAAAAGAAGAAAGTCAATTATGGCGAAGACGTGCCAAGGAAAATGAAAGCAGAAGAGGATAAGTGGAATGAGAGGGAACTAAAGCACATGGAAAAGATAGGCATTACAGGATTAAAGGGAAAACAATGCTGGTAAACGTCAAGTAGACAGATATATAGGAGATAGAAAGGCAGGTTACAAAAGTTACAATAATGTCATTGATTAGTGTGGTTATTACTGATGCTCAACAGCTTTTCCTTGTGTGTTAACAAAAGGTAACCATGACAGGCAAGGAACACTGATGAGTGTCTAACAGGAGACACTGGATCAGGTTCTTTAGGAGATCGGAGGAAAAACAATGACAGAAATAGGGAAAACTAAGCAGTGTGGAACAGAGGGAGAACCTCAGTGAGAACAGATTTAGGTAGTGGATGTAATTAAGACACCTGTGTGTTATAAGCATGAAAACAAAAAGCATCAAAAGTTTTGACCAGAGACGAGATATTCTAGGGTGTAGAGTAAGATGCACGATTAAAAATAATAATAATAAAAAAATCAAGTATAGTAGAAAATGATGCAGCTGACTTAGTTACTTCTACTAAACTAGCATACCTTGAAAAAAGATTTTAAGTTTGAGCATGAGAGTCTTATTTCCTCAACAAATATATGAAAATAGTCTGTTCAATAGTAACCTCAGTGCCAAAAGAGGAAATAATGGATGCTCAGGAACATATGGTGGTGACTGAAGCCAGCCATCTTGCCCTTGACCATCTGGCCAAAGGATTGTCAAGATATCTTGCCAATTTTCTTTGGTACATAAAGCAAACTTTGCTATTGTGCTCTTCCTTTTTGCTATAAATAGTGATATATGTGCGTGTGTGTGTGTGTGTGTGTATACATGTATATGTAGCAGTGTATATATATGTGTATGGTTTTTTAGATATATATATAAAATATATGTATAAAATAGACTTAGTAATATTGATATCACTTGATACCACCAGGATGGCCTTTATTGATTTATACAGTGTTTCGTTTTAGCATGATTGCAGCTCTTAAAGATTGGCTGACTGGCTGAGTTCCATTTTACCCAGGAGAAAAAACCTAATTAAATACTGAGAGAGGTTAAATTCACAGCATAGATTGCCTCTTTGTTGATAATGTTTTCTGATGCAGGGAATTTAGAATCTCTGGAGGGTGGCATATTCTTCACTGCAGATCATATTCAGGTCTGGAAGGTTTTTCCATCTCCATTAAGATGTAGTCTCTTTAAATCTGATTAAGGTTAGTTGGTTTGGGGTGCATATTACCAGTGAAACCATTTCTTTAGATGGAATGGTTTTAGGAATGGGAACTAAGAAGGGTATGACAATGCATTATATAAGAATAGCACTTTATGTCCAGAATGTTCTACAAATATTAAATGCTCTTAAATTCCAGACCATCTAAAGAGAGAATTTCATGACTGGCCATTTCCACCTACAGGCTCTTTGCCTCCCTTGCTAGTCATGGTCTTCTCAGTTGGTCTTGTTCAGGTCATGATCATCTGGGAATCATTTGTGCTCCATAGGAAGATAATCAGAGATGGGTTGCAGATGCATGAAATTGGCATGAAGGTGCCATTCCCAGTGCTCAGAAGATGGTTTCCAATATATATCCTTGGTATACCAGCATGAAGGGATTCATATTAATATATTTCAGCATTTATAAGTTAACAGAAGTTTGTATTTGAAACAATGTTTGCTTATGTAAATGGTTACAAGTTTTATTTATCTCCACCTTGCTGTGACTAGTTTAAATTTCTCCTACTCAATAGACTTGTAACTGCATTTTTATTAACTGCCAG
>JAVCKT010079789.1:0-14223 GCA_032273925.1 Rhynchotus rufescens
AATCTGCCCTCCTCGCAGCTGCAAAGGGGAGTAACGGAGGATGGAGCGGAGTGAAGACCCCGCGGCCAAACTCTGTTACACTCCCTGTGCTGGGCCTCTGATAAGCCACACAGCAGCTGTCCAATGGGAGATATATGATAAAAAGTCCGGTGCTGAGCCAGGAAAGTGGCAAATCACTCCTTTCGGATGAATTTTGCTTGAACTTTGCTCATTATACGCTCATTATAATACCAAAACACACCTCCATCCCAAAAGTTACCTGCCTCCAAGGTGCGACCACCCCTCACTGAGCATGCCCTCTAGATTTTCAATTGACTGTACCTTTAAATGAAAGTGAGAAACTTTTTTACCAATCAATAGCAATGTTAAGTATGACTCTAGTCAGTCAAGCTCCACCTGAATGTAAAGAAAAGCATAAAAGGTGAACTAAGGATGAAGAGCTTGAGGAAAGATTCCATCGAACTTCTGGATCAGTCGATGGGCTGATGCCCCTTCCCTCCCCTCGGGCTGGCACGCCACCTGAGAAAACTAAGAACTGAGGGAGGAAGAAACCACCATCACTCTTGGGTCAGTCGATGCGCTGATTCCCCTTCCCTCCCCTCGGACTGGAACATTGCCTGAGAAGACTAACGACTGAGAAGGAAGCATCCATCATCACTCTTGGATCAGTCAACGGACTGATCTCCCTTCCCTCCCCTCCCCTCAAGTTGAGATGCCACCTGAGGAGACTCGAGACTGAGAGCCCTCTCCCATCTTCTGGGGTGAGTGAGGATTGCACATTTGTACATTAGGGCTAGCTAAAAAACCTCACTCTGTATAGAGAATTTCCTGTACTGACATCTGAAACCTGCTTTGTAAATGTTGCATTTGAATAAATCACACTGTTTGTGAACTCAGCTACTTGTTTGGGGGGAGGCGATCAGACCTACAGCTGACAAATTGTGAATCCAATACTGTCAGAATTGAGCTTATAGCTGATCAGGCTATTTGGGAACTCAGTTCGCTTCTAAGAAGGCGGTTGGACCCATGGTCCACGGACCGTTCTTGAATCCAGTACTGCCAGAATTGAGCTTATAGTTGATTGCACTAGTTGGGAACTCAATTCGCTCTGAGGAAGGCGTTTGGACCTACGGTCCATAGGCTGTTTGTGAATCCGATAATTTGATATCTCCTTCCCCTCGCCCACCACTACGGCTTTCAAACTGCAACATTTTCACATCAAGTGCAGATAGGGAAGAGTCACTGTAAGTTTTCTATTGGAAAAAAAGACAATTTCCTGACAGCTTATGTCTGCAACTGTGTCTCTCTTGGGGACTGATGGCACATCATTTTCTCTATCTATTCAGGTTCGCGGTCTTAAGTACTGGATGTAAGCATAGACTAGAAACTTTATTATTCTATCTAGTCTGTCAGCCTACTGGCAGTAGGAAGAACAAAACTATGTGAAGAAACAACTTCTCAGATGATCACACTAATATAATCTTCAGCTTATTCTTAACAGTTCTTTCCTTCTTACTTCTTAAAACCTTAATTTCTAATCAGACTTGAAAATGTCATGTTAAAAGCAGTCTCTTCCTGCTCATAACAATGAGACATATCTCCTGAGTGCTGTACCTACCTATCCAGGTTAAAGAACTCCAAATGTGTAAGCCAAATCAGGTCCTATTTAGGCCTTTCTTAGCAGCAAGCAATTTAAATCTCTCATTCCAACCAGCAGACAGAAGAGCTGAAAAAAAATTCCTATTCCCTCAAAGACAGATATAATAATAGCAAAGTAACTTTACATTTAATGATAGTAAGTTTTGAAGATAGATTGGGTAGAGCCTACTCAGTGAGTCTGAGCTGTCCCCATTTTTACTTAATCATACTCATGTGAATCAAGATAGATGGGTTTCACTTTTTGTTTTCAATTGGATTGTTAAAGATAAAAAAAAAAAAAAAAAAGAAAGAAAAAAAAGAGATATATCTCAATAAACATTTAATCAGCACTTATCTTCACAATATCAGCAAGTCATATACTGGGCTAGTGTTCACATTCTGGCCCAAACCTTCTCATTATTAAATCATCGTATATGTTGATTCTTCCCTGACTTGTAGTTTGGAGGAAAGAAGGGAAATGAAATTTACATGGGATCTTTGTCTCTGAAGGCAAGTATAACCAGCTGTAGAACCTGCCTTTTTGATCTTAAAGAGAGCATATACCTGGGAGTGACAGTGAAGTCTGTGACTTCTGCGAAGTGCTCATTAGTTTTGCTGCTGTATTGAAGTGCTATAGTGAGCACTGTGGCCTCAATCCAATCACCTGAGTACACTTCTAAATCAGCTTAAGGAGCTCTTATGCCTCCAGCTCCTGGTCAAGAGCCCTGAGGTCTTCTGTCATGTTGACTAGCCTAGGAATCTCTCAGATCCTCAGGGAAGCTCAAATCCCTTGCATTTTCTTGTGACAACCAGATTTCCAACTCTGAGGGAATTTCATGGGACGGGGAAGGGATAAAAAAAATATGTATATATCCCTCACTTCCCTCACACACACACAACACACACATGTATAGAAAGCTTCTTTTCTAAAACAGTTCAAAAAACTCAGGGAAAAGTTGATGCTCAGAGAGGCAGCACAGTTGGTGAGCCAAGGCTAGAGAATCAGATCAGCATATTAAACTTTTCAAAGACACCTAGAACTTGCTGGACCTGCAGACCTGAGCTCCCTGATGACTGTCAAGGAAAAGGAAGAAGGCAAAACAGCAGGAAAATAAATAATACCATGGGACACAAGCTAGATCTAAGATAAATAAAAGAATAAAACATTTCTGACAGGTATTCCTGTCACAATACAAGTAATTGTTGAAAGTAAATAGAAAAGTCCATGGAATGAATGGAATGTTAATTCTTTATCCATGAGACTAGTAATAAGACTAGCTGCTATAGAATAAGAAAAACTGTTACTACCATACTTCTAATAAAACTGTTTTTTTTTTCTATGAAATGAAGAATAAGGTAAAAAGTCAAGCATTTTCTTAAACTAGTGCTTTCTACACTGTATGAACACAGAATGGCTTATTTATTTTGCTTTTAATTTTTCTTTGTAATTTTTTTTTTAATGTGTTATTTTAAAAAGTCTCAAAAAGCAAATTGCATTTAATAGGGAGGATAGTTTTTCCTTCAAGCAAAAGGTATTTGAAATATTTGGAAATTATCAAAAAGCAAAGAAACAAACAACAAAACACATCACCTGAGGTGTCTGTTCTCCAGCATGTACAAACGCGTAAGTGGCCTGTGCTGACTGACTAAGCCAAAACTGATACCCATAAAATAAATGTATCTTGGACAAACCTCTTAAGGTAAAGCATAATATATAAATTTATGAATAATTTTGGCATAATTGCTAAATAATCTTTGAAAGAGAGGTACAAAAGAAAAAATCCTTCATAGTCATTGTATTTTAATTAGTTTTCCTACTAGCTGTTGAATAACCTTATCGTAATATCATCTGGAACATAATTTCCACTTTGCATAATTTCCACTTTGCTTATTTCCCAATGTCATTAGGAATATGTTAAAAAAAATCAGTAAAGACAATATATGTCCCTTGCACTTCTTCTCCTTATCAATATAAGGAGAATATTCTTTCATTTTTTAATCACTTTATCATACTTATCTGTGAAAAAGCGTTATCTTTCTTTTTTCCCCAGTACCTATGAATAAAAGTTAGACTGCATTCTTTTTGTTACTCTTTCCACCATTAGGTATCATGTTGCTTTTTATTATTCTATGACTTTCTGTCCTCCACAATTTCCTAATACTTAAATATTTCTCCTACTTATATCATACATGCTTCAAAGAAAGTATCTCTCAAATTGTACAAGAAATTTCCACAAGTTTTTCCTTTTTGGAAATTACTTCCTAGTCTCTCTCCTGACTTATGCATACACTCTTTCCAATCCCATTCCTTGTAATTTATTGCATATTTAGTTAGTTCAGTATCTTTATCAATCATCAAATTTAAGCAATAAGATACAGCAACTAAATATTTTTGCCATTCTCATAACTCTGTCCATGTAATGACAAATATATTTTTAATCTTCTCCTCAGTGTATTTATAGATTCGCTTTATTTCTAATTATACTGTTTGATGGTAGCAACACATTTCATGCATTTGCTTTGGTGATTTTACATCTAAAGCTTCTGTCATTCCTACCAGTGTGCCCAGATTCAACTTCTGAATTATTCCCTTTCAAATTCTGTCATATAGAAGATCACCCAGTATAGCCATAGTAGTATCTTTTTATCTCTTTCTGTTTATACAATGCATGAGGACAATTTGCATCAGTGCCTTCAAAGCCATCTTCTTTAGGAATCACTATATTTTTTTTCTACTTAGAAATCTTTCCTAGCAAACTTTGCTTGCTAAGCCACTGGAATGGTTGAAATGTACAATTTAGGGTCATTATAGCCCTGTAGCTTCTTTCCTTCTTCCTTTACATATTTATTCTCTCAGTTTGCAAGTATTTATGCTTTTATTTTTTTCTTTATACAGAATCTTAGAAATTTCTCTAATTTAAATTCAGCTCAGTCAAATCTTTATCTTTCTACTTCTTTTGAAAGACAGTCTTTAACCACTAGCAACTGTCCCTCTGTTTTATAAAGGTACTCTAACTGTGGACGTCTAAGTCCTACCCCAGATATTCTAACCTAATGCTGAGATCTGATTTATTTTCCTGCATCAGGAACTGCATGACTCCCTTCTCTTTTTTATATGAATACTAGACTTACCTGGAATGCAGGGAAACACCTCCAGTCAAAGTGCAAGCTGTTAATCTCCACCCAACAGGGAAAAGCAGTTCCTTCATCTCCACTGACACTTTCTCCCTTTTCACCTCAACTATCTTAATTTCAGATATGTACTCAGGCTGGACATATCCTTTAGATAACTCCTCAGCCTGTCCACAGGCTGTCCAAGAGATTGTGGAGTCTCTTTCTCTGTAGATATTCCAAACTCACCTGGATGCAACCAGGTGCCCTGTGCTCTAGATATCCCTGCTTGAGCAGGGCGGGGTTGACTAGATGATCTCTATAGGTCCCTTCCAACGTCAACCATTCTGTGATTCTGTGATACTGAGATTTTATTTTATAGGCCTATTCACTCAGAGACAGCATCCTAATGACCTGTGGAACTTCTCAGGGACAGTCCTGTGGCCAGCTGGTTTAAAATATCATTATAGATACCTTAATTGTCCTCATATCACTCACTTTGACACAGAGCAATTCCAAAGGTTTGGAAAAATTGCTTGATAAGGGAGAACTTAGAGAAAAACTAAGGCGTAACAAATTTTGGCATTACAGAGATTTGCTGGGGGTGGTACACAGTTGCGACTTCCAGGATGGTTGTATGTAGGGACTCTGCTCTTCCACAGTTACCTGGGCAGCACAGTCTGCCCTCCCCTCAAGAGAGGAATAATGGCGGGTGAAGCAAAGTGAAGACACTGAGGCCAAACTCTGTTGCACTTCCTGTGCTGTGCCGCTGATAAAACCACACAGTAGCTGCCAATGGGAGATATACGATAAGATATCCTGTACTGAGCCAGTATGGGTGGCAAATCACTTCTTTCGGATGACCTTTGTTTAAAAATTGCTCATTACAAGTCCATTATCATGTCAAAACACACCTCCATCCCAAAAGTTACCCACCTCTGAGGTACAACCACTCCTCACTGAGCATGTGCTCTACAGACTACAGACTATAGACTATATGGACTATACCTCTAAATGAAAGCAAGACACTTTTTCACCAATCAATAACAATATTAACTATAACTATAGTCACTCAAGGTCCACTTAAATGTAAGGAAAAAGCATAAAAGGTGAGTTATGGAGGAAAGAAGTTGGAGGGAAGATTCCATCATAATGAGTTGACAGGCTGAACCCCTTTCCTGGCCTCTGATTGGGATGCCACCTAAGGAGACTCAAACTGAGAGCCCTTTCCCATATTCTGGGGTGATGATTGCACATTTGTACATGAGAGCTAGCTAAAATCCCACACTGTAGTAGAGAATTTCCTGTACTGACATCTGAAAGCTGCTTTGTAAATGCTGCATTTGAATAAATCATGCTATTTGTGAACTCAACTGTTTATTTGAAAGATGATCAGACCTATAGTTGACAGACTGTGAATTTGTAAGGCATATAGCTAACATAGTATTTGATATCTCTTTCCTCCCCTCACACTGCTTTCAAATTGCAACAGAAGGTCTGCATAGTACAGCATAGGGATAGTTTATAGATAATAACCAAAATAACAAAAAAAAAAAAAAAGAAAAAAAAAAGAAAAGAAAAAAAAAGTGATCTGTTAAATCTCAATTTTTAAGTATTTAATATATGAAAAGTAAGCCTTATTGCAGAATCATTAAACTCAGCTCTTGGTGAAAATCGTTCCCTTTTAATTCAGTTATCATAAATGTGATTTTCGTAAATGTGTTTTTCCTGATTGTGTGTTCTTTCCATTCCTTTTCTGTGTTCTAATATGTTTTTCACATATTGTCATCTAGTACCATCTGAAATGTCTCATTTACAAGATGACTGCATGCATTAGGAGGTATGGATCACAAAATATGTAAAATAACTTTCTTCAATAGCATCAGGTTGAATATACTCCTACATCTCAAATAGTCAAATGGCACAAAATTCCTCCTCTAAGACAATTGAAATGAGCCTCCACATGGCAGTTACTTGAATTTAGGTGAGAGCACTAGTGTATTCTACCACTTAAATGTCCCATTTTACCAGAAAAAGTGAATCAGTGCAGCAGTTAAATAGTAATATATCCAGGTTACACACACACACACACACATATACACGTGCATATGTATATATGCATATATATTTAAAGAATGTTTCACACTTCTGTTTTGTTTTCACTTTCTAGATATCATTATAAAATGCATATACATATAGGTAAATACTGGATTATGCAGAAGTGGAGTTTCTTTGTTTTATGTATTTTTCAAGAACTTCTAAACTATATTGTTTAATATATACTGGCCTTTATATATTGTGCTATCGACCTTTGTACTGAAGTTATGTTTTCCTTGCAGAATTTAATGTAGTTACTGTTATTGTTTTGGCTCTTTTTTTCCATGACAGAGGAAAAATAATTTGAGATAATTGAAAAAGCAATTCTTTTCAGATTATTTTGAGCTAGAAGATAGGCCTAGCTGCAAGTAATGTTGAAAGTGTAGCTTATTTTAGTACAACAGGCTTCTAAACAAATCATTGAAAAATATTTAGTGTTTTCAGCATTAAAAAAACTTTTAAGTTGCTATTCAAGAGCCTTGGAAGATGCCTATAGACTTTAATGATCTTTGGATCAGTCCCATAGTATACATGCCACAGAGATAGAAGTTTAAAATTTCATGATTAAAACTTTATATTTATATATGTATATACCTACATGAGTGTGTAGGTAGGTATGTATGCTAGATATATGCATGTCTATGTATACACACATGTATAAATTGAGCATCCTAGCAATAAAAAGGCTTTTAGGTTATAGACTATGGAACGATGACTGCCCTATTCTTACATTAGATATTGATAATCACTAATAATAAGTTCAAATGTTCGATATAATGTAGGAAATTGGGCACATGTACTTGAATATTTACATAAAATGTAAGTTACTGGTGACTCAAAGAAAATATTTTGCCAAATACAGTAATCCATATTTTCATTACATTTTCAACAGTCCTCTTCAGAGTAATGTATGGAAATGGCAGATATATACCCAGTTCAAAACCTTTTCATACTTTTTTGCATACACTGATGAAGCTTGATATTTTAAAGGACTCTTCCATTTTCTCTTTACCCATTATTAAAATGTTCATTTTCTTCCTGGTTTTGACCTTGGAAAGAAATGAATCATAAGGAAATGCTTTTTTAGGTGTTTTTTTTTTTTTGTCCTTTCCTTCCTAACTCCCTCCGTCACTTCGCTTCTTCCTTCCTTCCTTCCTTCCTTCCTTCCTTCCTTCCTTCCTTCCTTCCTTCCTTCCTTCCTTCCTTCCTTCCTTCCTTCTTCTCTCTTTCTTTCTTCCTCTCTCTCCTTCTCCTCTTCATTTTCTTCCTTTCTCTCTCCATTTCAGTCTCACTTTCTTTTTCTTCCTCCTCCATTCTCTCACCTCCCTTTTCCCTTCTTATCTGCCCTGTCCTCTCCTTCTTCTCTCTTCAACCTTTTATTTTTTGTTTGTTCCCCCCATCTCTCTCTTTTCATTTTTTTTCCACTCAAGGAATATTAAAGAATTTGAGCTTTTAAGTATGAATCTTACAATGGAATAAAGTACAACATAAAAAGAAGAGTTGGGTACATATAGATGGAAGACTATCACCTATTCAGCTGTCAGTAACGGCAAATTTAGGTATGTGAAAATATTGGGATTCTTTCAGAACTTTTACAGATATCACCTGATAAAGCTAGCTATTAGGTTTTGAAATATTATTGTTATTACTTGTCCAACCCAAAGATTCACCAGACACTGGTATTTGGATATACTATTGGGCAGAATAGGTTGTATACCTGTGTTTGATACACTTTGGCTTAGTTCTCTGAGCGAAGCCACACATTTACAGGTTAGTCTGTATTCCAGAATAACAGAGGCAAATAATAATGGTAGCTCAAATTGTAATTTCTGAATTTGACAGATGTCTAGCAAAACCCTCTCATAAGATTCAGTGTAAGCAATATCAACAATATAAAAAGATATATCATTAAAGACGTCTTTACTGTTTTTATTTTTGGCCACAAGATTTTAAGTCAGCAAGTATAATACTTAAATTTCATATTTAGATGAAGAAGACTTATTTCCTTTCAGTTACTGTAGTTGGAAATCATCTCACCTTAATTTAGAATTAGATTCATCACATCTGAATTTACACACAGACATCCATCCCTGAGATAGGTGTCTAGATTTTTGTTATAGTTAATACAAGACTGCTCAATGAGGTCAATGGAGTCTGGAGAACAATTAATCTATCACCTAAGGTAACTGATTCAGCTGAGCAAATATGGTTGTCTGCTTTAGGTTCCATTGACTTATTGACTGGATTTTCATTTATTACAAAGGGAATTCGGACATCTATATTGTAGAATCCTATAACTAGTGAGATGAATTCATCTCCTAGGGGTTAGATCACCTGGCCAGCATCTTGTGGCATTTGACATACCCTAAGTATCAATACTAGCTTTCAGCTAATCTTGAAAAACGTAGTATCTTCTAAAGAGTCTATGCCTGCCAGCTTTAGCAGATCTCCAGAGTGCCTCAGCACTAGATGCCAAATATTCAGCAACTGCATCATAAAAGATTGCCTCTAGATATTGTATCTAAGCTAATCACCCCAAGTTCTTTTTAAGGTTAACAGGCAGAAATAAATACATAATAAGCATAATAAGCAATGTTCTTCCCAGACTTGTTCTCTAAACAAACATCAAATAATTTGTGACTTAATTGATTAGATCAGGTGACTCCCTTTCTGAATATTTAAAGTGATATCACTACTTTCTTGTCTTTTAGTTAGCAAATTAATTATGTATTACTCACAATGATGATGGAAATTTCATATTATTTTATAATTGTAACTGCAGTCAATGTTAGTCTTATATGGTGTAGGATGTAATTTATATCTACCCTGTTAGATCTATTCATTTATCCATTCTGGAAAGTAATTGTTAACTTCTAAACTAGTGATTCAGAAGTTTTTCATCTACTACACTAATGACTAATCCCCACTAAAGTGACTTAGTCATAACCACTTTGAATCACTTGAACTTAAAATCTTCTCAGCTACATCTACCACTTTTGTATCATAAATGCATGGTCACAACCATGTTTTATTTTGCAGTTTAACTTCACAAAATGACAATGTGGACTGTGTATCAGGCTTGTATTACATGATGTCAAGAATAGGAGTTGCCTGAGTCTTGAGAGTTCAAGACCTGATGAGTGTGAGGTAAAAGCAATAGTTTTATTTTGGAAGAAACTGTTTTTTGGTAGAAAACCCAAGCCAACAAGTTAATTAAGCTATATGCAATGTGAAAACTTTCATGGAAGTATGTAGACTGTCCGGATGACTGAACTTATTTAGAATCATAGAAATGGATGGATGGAAGGAACCTTGGATTGTTCAGTCCAATGTCCCAGAACCCACTGGCACTAAATCAGGCCATGACTTTGTCTATTGAGTTCCAGAAATCTCATACAGAGCGGATGGAAAGTACATAGGCTCCCAGGCAAGCTGTTCCAGTGTTGCACTACTTTGCTAATACAAACGTCTTTTTTATGCTTTGCTTGAACCTCTCAAGCCACAATTAGTGACTATTACTATCTACAACTGCTGGGGGGGGAAAAAAAAAAAAATAATAAAAAAAAAACACTCTCAACTTTTAAGCGCTCTTGAAATAGCAATAGCAATAACAAGCTATTGGATTTCACCTCTTCATCAGAATAAAGAATCACTATTCCCGCAGTCTCTCTTTTGGCAATGTACAAATACCTACACTTGATTATAGAGATTTAAACTATATCTATATTTGATTTGAATTTGAATATGTGATGCTAGACAATTGATTACAGAGATCTGAAATATTTTAAGAAGAGCTAACTAGGATAAATGACATAGATTATAACGACCCTTCAGATCCTTCAGTCTCAGTCTTCCTTACCCTTTTTGGTTTTGGTTTTGTTTTTCTTGTTTCTTTTCTTTAGATTTTCTTTTTCAAGATATCAAATTATATATAAATATAAAATATAAAGATAATGGAGTCACTTTTTCCAAAACTTGAAAGTAAATTGAATTACTTACATAACTACAAATTTTAAGCCAATATTTAAAGTTAATTTTAAAGTTTATGCTAAGTTTCCATCATTAGGATTGATTTGTTTCAGACAGTTCCAATAGTGCTATTAATTACTAATTAGAAAATAATTAATTATATAACTATTTCATTCTTTAAAAACATTTTTTTTAAAGTATAGGAGAATATGGTCACTCCTTATGACTGATCTAATAATTTAGCTGCTTGAAAAATCTAAATTAAACAACACAAAATTTGAAGGTTTTTTTGTTAGTTTTGTTTTGTTTTGTTTTGTTTTGCTTTATTTTGTACCCAAAGATTACATAAATGGGATAGTCTTCTCCATGGTTTGGACATCCTTCTGTTTCAACTTCTCACCTTTCTCTTTTCTTGTAGGGTCTCTTTACATTTGGAAGAGTGTTACTGAAAACATGGATGATTTCAGCTTCCATCTGTCACTTCTGTGCGTATTGTTAACACAGCCGATGAAGGTGGAAAATAAAATTTCTGGAAAAGCTTTCTTATCATGCAGAGTAGTGTGTACTCAATCCACATTATACTTTCAGATAATTTAACAGTCAATCTCAAATGAGGGCATACACACAGGTTCAATAGTTATTACGGTGCTCTTAGTTGGTCAAATACTAGTTGATGGAATATACCTTAACACTTTTTTTATCATAGTATAAAGGAAGTCAAAAGAATTGCACTGCACCTATTCCATTGTGCATGTGCAACTATTACTTAAAATATGTTAAGTTTATTGCCTGAGTCATTAGGCCTTGGTTTGATCTGCTCTAGCTTTTAAATTTAAATGTTACTCCTAAACTGATTAGTGTTATCATATTATCATATTTCCCTATTGTAAATAGAGATGACTATCTTTAATAGGTGATTTGAACTAGGCAAAATATGTTTTCTCTAAATGCTAAAATATTCTACTTCACTTTACAATTTCAAAACCAACCAACCAAACAAACAAAAAACAATCAATTAGGCAATCAACCAACCAAAGAAGTAAAAAATAAATAAAAAGAAAAAAAAAAAAAAAAGCAAAATTCATCCTGGATACATCTATGTTTCGAAATAATGAATACTTTAAGCAACTGTAAAAGAGATTTTAATGGTCAGAAGCACAGTGTTACTAGCTATGCTGTCCCCTTAGCAAAACAAAATATATGTCAACATTATTAGAATGAATAAATTTCAGATACCATTGCATAATCTTTGCTTGAAAATCATCAATTATGACTCTTAAGAGATGATGTCAAAGGTATATTAACTTCCGTTATGTTTTATTCCATTAAAGAATGATTAAAGAAAATCACTAAAACAACAGTGCACTGTCTGTCGTTATTAAATCCATATTGATACAACAATTCCCAACAACTAGCAAATATTACTACACATAACCAAAGTTAAAATAAGCATAAGGTAATGTTAGAGAATTATAATGGATTCTAGTAAAAGACTTTAGAACACATTTTTCTGTAAAGCCACAAAATTCCTTCCATTTGCTTGAGGAAATTCAAATAAACAAAGCATTTACTTTACAAAGACTAATGACATGTGAAGGGAGTAAACATGGTGTGGCCACATATATATATCGCTTTTTGGGAATCATCCTGTACTGAACCGCTTCCCATGTGTTGACTAGGATTTGCTAATATGAGCATTAAAAAGATACTCATGACAAAACAAAACAACAGGAAAAAGAACCTAACACCTAAAGCCAGAACATAATTAGGGATTATTGTTCAAGATCATGATTTTACTATTCATATGTAGTCCAAAAAAGACCCTGCTTATTTCCAGATAAGAGTTTCTATATTTCTTCCTTCACTAAGCTATTAAAGCAGGTGCTTGGCTCGTTATCCACATAAGATCTAACCTCAACTCAAAGTACTGTTAATATGTTCATGTCTTACAGGTAACTGTGATAGCCATGAACCCAGTATAGGAAAATGACTCATTTAACATGTCAGCTCTTATGAGTCCTATTGGAATGAAAGAGATGGTCATCTTTCCCTATATATTACTCAGAGCACCAAGATGCCTGGCTCAGCGACACAGATTGCATTCAATATCATGCCACTGGAAGTGAAAATTACTGAAGAGTGAATTCTTGGGTCTAGCCTAAATAAAGCAAGTAATATCCATTTGTCCATAAAGAGGTAATTAATTACTCATATTACATGGCAAATGGATAATTTCTTCTTGGACTGGGGTATAGCAAGAAAACAAAAATTACAGTTTTGCAGTGTTCAGACTAATGAAAATGTCTTGAAAGTCTTTTTCCTGTCTCCCATCCCACCTTTTGTTTAAGAAATTGTGTCATACAGATTTATGTTGTGCCAGTTCTACTCTCATTATAATCTTTGTCAAAAAAAAATGAAGTATTGAAAATTTTTAATGCCTAGTACATTATGTGGAATTAGGTACTGTGTTTGTATATTGTACTCTGATGACCTATTTCGAATTTTAATTGCTTAGCCAATTCTATTTCCTCCCAACAGGCTACCAAGGCTATAAACAGGAAATGTCCAGCTAATCAAAATGCAGACAGCTAACAGGGTCAGTGCATAGTTGTGGGTCATATTAATTTAATTTACATATTACACAAAAGTAGAAATCATGATATCTATTTCATATGAAAAGCATCTAATGAGAACAGATAACAATATAATGATATTTTCTTCTTATGCAAAACCCTGAAATAATAAGGATTAATTAAAATCTATCAATACCATTGTGATATTCTTCTGAAACTGAGTGATAGTCTTCTTGAACCTTACATGAGGAAACATATTCTGTGCATAAAAAAGTCAGACAATACTGAGAATTTAATTACTGTCCATTTCAATGAACATAGATGGCAGAATTTTGAGATGAGGCGATGAACAGATACATTTCAAGGGTGAAATTTTAATAATAAAATGACACTTGTATTTCTTTTTGTCTACATTCAAAGCTTAAATCCATTATGTACTACACATAACAATATTTTATAGTAAATTTACATAATTTCTTTCCTGCTATAAAAAAGTGAATGGCAATACTTTGTATTTAGTATGACTTCAAATCTATTGAACTGAATGAAAAGACTCCCATTAACTTTTAAAAAGTTAATAAAATATAATGCTAACCCATCAAGGGCACATTTTGCATAAAATAAAACTTTGTATGTATGGTAACAGGATATCAAGCAATACCAGGGGAAGCAGGACTTCAGATGCATAATAGTTAGAGGCTATCACTGGGGATAATTACAATTTCATTGGAATAATGTTCATGATTTCTTAACTAGTTCTCTCCTGGACTTCTAGTATGTTTATGTTTCCCCTACAGCATGTAGTTTAAAAGTTAAAAAAAAAAAAAAAAAAAAA
>JAVCKT010079878.1:0-14924 GCA_032273925.1 Rhynchotus rufescens
ATCCATGCTGGCTACTGCTGAACACCTTCTTCTCCTCCACATGTCTGGAGACAGCAGCCAGGATGAGCTGTTCCATCCCTTTTCCGAGGATGGAGGTGAGGCTCACGTGCCTGTAGTTGCCCGGGTCCTCCTTCTTGTCCTTTTTGAAGACCAGAGTGACATTGGCTTTCTTGCAGTCCTCCGGCACTTCCTCCATTCTCGAGGACCTTCCGAAGATGATGGTGAGCGGCTTGGCTATGACATCTGCCAGTTCCCGCAACACCCTGGGGTGCATCCCATCAGGGCCCATGGACCTGTGGGTGTCGAGTTTCCTTAGGTGCTCTCTGACCCACTCTTCCTCCACTCAGGGCAAGCCTTCCTCTCTCCAGCTCACTTCTTGTGTCCCTAGGGCCTGAGATTCTAGAGGGCTGCCCCTGACAAACACCGAAGCAAAGGCGGCATTCAGCAGCTCTATTTTCTCCATGTTTTTCATAACCAGGGTACCCACTCCATTCACTAGTGGACCCACATTCTCCCTGACCTTGCTCTTATTGTTAATATATTTGAAAAAGTTTTTCTTGTTGCTTTTAACATCCCTTGCCAGATTTAGTTCCAAGTGTGCCATGGCTTTCCTTGTAGCATCCCTGCATTCCCTGACAATGCTCCTGTATTTCTCCCAAGGGGCCTGTCCTTTCAACATTCTGTATACTGCCTTCTTCTGCTGGAGTTTTGCCAGGAGCTCCCTGCTCATCCATGCAGATCTCCTGCCCCCTCTGCCTGACTTCTTGCACACAGGGATGCACTGTTGCTGGGCATGGAGGAAATGCCGCTTGAAAACTAACCAGCTCTCCTGGGCCCCTCTTCCTGCTAGAGCCCTAGCCCATGGGATCTTTCCCAGCAGGTCTCTGAAGAGGCTAAAGTGGGCCCTCCTGAGGTCCAGGGTGGCAAGGCTACTTACTGCCCTGCCTCCTCGTTGAATCCTGAACTCCACCAGCTCGTGATCACTGCAGCCAAGGCTGCCCCTCACCTTCACATCTTCAATAAGGCCCTCTCTGTTTGTTAGCATGAGGTCCAGTAGCCCACCCTTCCTCGTCGGCTCAAAAGTAGCCCACCTTTCCTCGTCGGTTCATAATCAATGGGGGAGATCTCACAATCACAAAGCGAGTCCTCACATACGAAGGTAGTGCTCATGGGGGCAGAGTGTTCATAGGTGGAATGCTCACTCATGAGGGGAGTGCTCACTCATGAGAGGAGTGCTCATTGACAGGTTGGAATAGTCACACACAGGGGGAGTGCTCTCTCACGGGGGGTGTACTCATGGGTGTATTGCACATTCATGCAGGGCAGAGTGCTCACTCACGGGGGGAAGTGCTCACTCACAATCATGGGGGAGTGCTCACTCATGGGGGAGTGCTCAAGCACAGGGGGAGTGCTCACTCATGGGTTACTTCGCATACGGGGCAGAGTGCTCACTTATGGGGGGAGAGCTCTTATTCACACTCACAGGGGAAGTGTTCACTCATGAGGGATGTGCTCACTCAAGGGCTCAGAGGACTAACTGAAGGTGGGGGTGGAGTGCTCACTCTCAGGAGGAGTGCTCACTCATGGGGGAAGCGCCCAGCACGGGGCTAGTGCACAGTCACGGGGTGGGACTTCTCATACTCACAAGATGGGAGTGCATACTCATGGGGGGAGTGTTCACACACTCAGAGAGGGAGTGTTCACTCACGTGGGGAGTGCTCATTCATGAGGGAATAATGCTAAATCATAGGGCGTGGAGTGCTCCCTCGCTGGTGCAGTGTTCACTTATGGTGGGAGTGCTCACTCACAGAGGGAGGGCTCACTGACCAGGGCAGAGTGCTAACTCACAGGGGTAGAGTGTTCACTCATGGGGGTGGAATGCTCACTCACTCACGGGATGGCGTACTCACAGGTGGAATGCTCACTCATGGGGGAAGTGATCACTTGTGGAGGATGGACGACTCACACACAGGTGGGAGTTCTCACTCACGGGAGAGTGCTCACTTACGTCAGGAATGCGCACTCACTGGGGCAGAGAGCTAATTCACAGGGGCGGAGTGGTCAATTACATGTCAATTATTCTGCACCATTCAGAGTGCAGAGCAGTAACACAGTGGGATGGAGTGCTCAGTCACAAATGGAGTGCTCACTGATGGGGGTAGGGCTCCCTCACAGGAGGAGTGCTCACACACGGGGGCAGTGTTCACTCACAGAGGCTGAGTGCTCTATCATGCGGGCAGTGCTCACTAACAGGGGGAGAGGTCACTCATGGGCTAGTGCTCACTCACATGGGGCGGAATGCTCATCCACCAAGAGAGAGTTCTCACTCACACTCACAGGCATAGAGCTCACTCACAGTGGGAGGGTTCACTCACAGGGGGAGAACACACTCAAGGAGGTAGTGTGTAATCACATGGGGCAGTATGCTCACTCACTGGCGTAAGCTTTCACTCACACTACCACTCACAGGTACTCACTCACGTGGGGAGAGTGCTAACTCACAGAGTTGGAGTTGTCAGTCACAGCGGGTAGTGCTCACTCACATGGGGCAGAGTGCTGAATCAAGTGGGGAGAATGCACACTCACACTCAAAGTGGATGTGCTCACGAGGGGAGTGCTAGCTCACGTGACGCTGGAGTGTTCAGTCACAGGTGGAGTACTCATTCATGGGGGGAGTACTCACTCACAGATGAAGTGCTCACTCACAGGGGGGAGTTCTCAGTTGCAGGGGTAGTGCTCACTAAAGGAGGAGTGTTCAGTCACACGGGCAGAGTGTTAACTCATGGGGGTTGTGCTCACTCACACGGGGCACAGTGCTCACTCATGGTGGGGACTTCTCCCTCACAGTCACAAGGGGAGTGCTCACTCACTGGAGAAGTGCTCACTCACTGTGGGGAGTTGTCACCAATATTCACGGAGGGAGTGCTCACTCCCAGCGTAAGTGCTCATTCACAGTGGTAATAGTGCTCACTGTTGGGGGGATTCTCACTCACACTCACAGGGGAGTGCTCACTCATGGAGGGAATGTTCACTCACGGAGGCAGAGTGCTAAACCACAGGGACAGAGTTGTCACTCACAGGCTGGAGTGCACACTCACGGGGTGGAGTATTCATTCACTGGAGGGCGGAGTGCTCACTTACAGGTGGAGTGCTCACTCATGGGAGGAATGCACAACCATGGGGGCAGACTGCTAACTCACAGGGGCAGAGTGTTCAATCACAAGGGGGAGTGCTCACTCTCGGGGTCTGTGCTTACTTGCACAGCTAGTCTCAAACAGGGCCAAGTGCTCACTCATCAGGGGGAGTTCTCACACTCACAGAGGGAGTGCTCAATCACGGGGGGTGTGCACACTCATGGTGTCAGAGTGCTAACTCACTGGTGGATGGAGTGCTCACTCACAGGTGGAGTGCACACTCATGGCAGAGTGCTGACTCACTGGGGGAGTATTCTCTCATGAGGGGATTTTTCATTCAAAGGGGAAGTCCTCACTCATGGGAGCAGTGCTAACTCACACAAGGTAAAGTGCTCATTCAGCAGGGGGTAGTTCTCACACTCTGGGGGGCGTGCTTTCTCATGGGTGGAATGCTCACTCATGCAAGGAGTGATCACTCGTGCGAGGAGAAGTGCTCACTCACAGAGGGGAGTTCTCAGTCACAGGGGGAGTGCTCACTCAAGGGGAGAGTGTGCAAAATGATGTGGGAGTGGAGTGGACACTCACCCATAGGTGGAGTGCTAATTTATGGGCTGGTGCACACTCACGAGACAGATTGCTCATGCATTGCGGGAGTTCTCACACATATAGGAATTGCTGACTCATGGGGGGAGTGCTCAGTCAAGGAGTCAGAGTGCTAACCCATAGGGCACAGAGTGCTCTCTCACAGTGGGACTGCTGATTCACGGGGGCAGAGTGCTAACTCACAGTGGTGGTGTGGTCACTCACAGCGGGGAATGCTTACTCATTGAGGGAGTGCTGTCTCATGGGTGGAGTTCTCACTCACAAAGGGAATGCTCACTCACAGGGGAAGTGCTCACTCATGGGGGTAGTGCTCACTCACATAGGGAGTGCTTACTCATGAGGGGATTTCTCACACTCACAGGCGAAGTGCTCACTCACAGCAGGGAGTAGTCACCAACAAGGGTAGAGTGCTAACTCATGGACGGTGGAGTGCTCACTCACAGGTGGAGTGCTCACTCATGGGGGAAGTCCTCACACACGGGGAAGAGTTCTCACTCACAAGGGTGAGTGATCACTCACAGCGGGAGAGAGCTCAGTCACAAGGGGGAGTTATAATTTGCACTCACAGGGGAAGGGCTCACTCATGGGGAGAGAGACCTAACTTATAGGGGGGGCAAAGTGCTCACTCATAGGTGGAGTGTTCACTCATGCGGAGAGTACTCATGGGTGAGAGTGCTCATTCCTGGGGGAAGTGCTCACTCACAAGAGGAGTGCTCACTAATGGGGGCAGTGCTAACTCATGGGGGTAGATCTCACGGGAGCAGAGTGCTAAGTCAAGGGGGGTGGAATGCTCACTCACAGATGGAGTGCTCACTCATGGGGTGGAGTGCTAACTCATGGAGGCAGTGTTCACTCACTTGGAGTGGAGTGCTCACTCACGGGGGTTCGTTTTCACACAAACAGGTAGAGTGTTCACTCACGAGGGAAGTGCTCACTAACAGAAACAGAGTTTGCCCCACTCACCGTGGGGGCGGAGTGCTAACTCAGAGGTAGAGTGCTCATTCATGGGGGAGTGTTTACTCACAGAGAGGAGTGCTCACACATCTGGGGAGGGCTCACAGAGAATTGCTCACTCACGAGGGCAGAGTGCTAACTCACAGAGTGAGTGTTCACTCACGGGGGAGTGCTCACACATGAAAGCGAAGTGCTCACTCATGAGGGGCTGTGCTAACTCACAGGTGAAATGTTCACTCATGGGGTGAGTAATCACTTGTGCTGGGCAGAGTGCTCACTCACAGGGGGAGTTCTGACTCACAGCGGGAGTGCTCTCACATGGTGGGAGTTCTCACTCATGGGGTAGTGCTCACTCAGAGATGAGAGTTCTCACTGGTATCTCAGTCTTCCCACAGACAGGATGCCAAGGCCAAGAAGTTGTTAATTGTATGAAGATAAGATAACAGGAGTTCATATCTTAGTCTTCCCAGAGACAGGATGCCAAGGCCAAAATTTAGCTGATGTCATAGTCTTCCCAGTAGTAGGAGGGTAGGAATTTGTAAATTATAGATCAACAATGTCGAGACAGAACACAGTCCACAATAGTCTCTTACATAAACATAGTCCAAAATATTCTCTTACGCACACTCACAGGAAAGTGCTCACTCACGGGGGGAGTGCACTGTCATGGGTAAGAGTGCTAAATCACAGGGTGGAGGAGTACTCAATCAAAGAGCGAGTGCTCACTCACAGGGATTAGTGCTCAGTCATACAGGGCAATGTGCTCACTCTCAGATGGAATGCTTATTCATGGGGGAATGATCAGTTGTGCGGGGCTGAGAGCTCACTTATGGAGGGGATTTCTCACACACACTCACCAGGGGAGTGCTCACTCACACGGGTAGGGCTCGCTCACCGGGGCAGAATGCTAACTCACAGCGGGACCGAGTGCTCAGTCACAGGGAGAGTTCTCACACTCGCAAGGGGTGTGCTCGCTCACGGGGGAGTGCTCACTCACAGGTGGAGTTCTCACTTGTGTGGGTACTGCTCACTCACACAGGGCAGAGTGGCAAAAGTTCTCACTCACATTAATGAGGGGGTGCTCACTGATGGGGGAGTGCTCACTCACGGAGGCAGATTGCTAACTCTCAGGGGTGAACTGGATGTTTACAGGGGGATTGCTCTCTAATGGGTGGAGTACTTCTTCACAGGGGTAGTCCCTATTCACAGCGGGTGGAGTCCTCACTCACAGGAGGAGTTCTCAGTCACAGGGGGAGCACTCACTCGCGGGAGGAGTGCACACTTACAAGGGCAGAGTGATAACTCAAGGGGAGTGGAGTGGTCACTCACAGGTGGAATGTTCACTCATGGGTGGAGTGCTTACGATGGAGAGTGCTCTCATGGGAGGAGTGCTCTCTCATGAGGGGAGTGCTCACTCAAAGGGGTATTGCCTATTCACAGCAGGTGAAGTGCTCACTCACGGGAGGAGCACACACTCACAGAGCAGAGTGATAACTCAAGGGTAGCAGAGTGGTCACTCATAGGTGGAATGTTCACTCATAGATGGAGTGCTTACTCATGATGGGGAGTGCTCTCTCATGGGGGAGTGCTCACTCAAAGGCGGAATGCTCACTCGAATGGATGAGAGTGTTCACTCACTAATTGGATTTCTCACTCAAAGTCACAATGGGGGTGCTCAATTTTGGAAGTAGTGCTCAAGGGGGCAGAGTGCTAAATCATGGGGGGACGGAGTGGTCAATCACAGCTGAAGTGCTCACTCATGGTAAAAGTGCTCACTCACACAGGGAGTGCTCACCCACGGTGGTAGTGCTCACTCACAGTGGGGCAGAGTGCTCAGTCACAGGTAAAATTCTCACTCACGTGTAAAATGCTCACTGGTAGGAGGAGTGATCACTCATAGGGGGCAGAGTGCTCACTCACAGGGCCAATGTTCACTCAAGTAGAGGGAGTGCTCTCTCATAGAGAATTGGTCACTCTAAGGAGGAGTGCTAACTCACAGGGGCCGAGTGGTAACTCAGAGGAATGAGTGCTCACTCATGGGAGCAGAGTACTAACTCATGGGGGCATGTTCACTCACAGGTCAAATGCACACTCATGGAGGGAGTGATCGCCATGCAGGATGGAGTGCTCACTCACAGGGGGAGTTCTGGCTCACAAGGGTGTGTTCATTCATGGGGGTAGTGCTCATTCACGGGGGCAGAGTGCTAACTCATGAGAGGCGGAATGCTGACTCACAGGTTCTCACACAAGAGGGAGTGCTCACTCATGGGAGCAGAGTGTTAATACACGGGGGCGGAGTGCTCACTCAAAGGTGGAGTGCTCACTCATGGGAAAGTGCTCACCTACAGGGGGAGTGCTCACTCACAGGGGTAGTGCTCAGTCACACGGGGCAGAGTGCTCACTCATGGAGGGAGTGCTCACTCATAGGAGTAGTGCTCATTCACGGGGGAGTGCTCTATCATGGGGGAAATGCTTACTCATATGAAGTGGAGTGCTTACTCGCAAAGGAGATTTCTCACACTCACAGTGGGGAGTGCCCACTCACAGGGACAGAGTACTCACTCATAGGGGGCTGAGTGGTCATCACAGCATTGAGTGCTCACTCATGTGTGTGGAGTGGTCACTGAAGAGGGGGCAGAGTGGTCACTCACAGTGGTGAGTGCTCATTCAAAGAGGGAGTACTCACTCATGGGGGTAGAGTGCTCGCTCACAGGGGAAAGGAGTGGTCACTCACAGCACTGAGCGCTCACTCGCGAGGGTAGAGTGGTCACTCAAGGCACAGTGTGCTTACTCATGTGTGGAATGCTCACTCATGGCGGGAGTGATCACTTATGCGGGGTGGAGTTCTCACTCGAAAGGGGGCATTTGCACTCATGCTAACAGAGGAGGGCTTACTCATGGAGGGAGTGCTCACTCAGGTTGGTGAGTGCTCACTCATGGACAAAGTCCACACTCAGATGAGGCAGAGTGCTCATTCACACGGGGGAGTTCTCACATTCACAGGGGGAGTGCACACTCAAAGTTCAGGGTGCTAAGTCTCAGAGAGGCAGAGTGCTCTCTCACAGGTAAAGTGCTCATTCACTTACGTGTACAGTGCTCACTCACACGTGGTGGAGTGCTCACTCATAAGGGTGCAATTCTCACAATCACAGGGTGAGTGCTCACTCAGGGGTAGCATGCTCACTCACATGGGCAGAGTGCTCACTCACAGGTGGACTCATGACGGGAGTTATCACTGGTGTGGGGCGAAATGCTCACTTTCAGTAGCGAGTTCTCACAGGGGGAGTGGTCATTCACAGGGGGAATGCTCACGCATGGGGGCTCAGGCATGGGCTAACTCACAACGGGTTTCAGTGCTCACGTACAGCTGGAGTGCTCACTCACAGGGGTGGAGTGGTCACTCAAGGGGGGAATACTCACTCACAGGGCCAGAGTGCTAACTCACAGAGGCAAAGTGGTGAAACACAGTGGGGAATGCTCACTGACATGGAGAGTGCTCACTAACACAGATGAGAGTGCAAACTCACTGGGAGTGCTTTCACTCACACTCACAAGTGGTGCGGTCACTCATGGGAGAATGCTCACTCAAGGAGGCCAGTGGTCTCTCATGGAGGGAGTGCTCACTCACAAGGCGAGTGCTCAATCACCTGGGGCGGAGTGCTCACTCATGGAGTGAGTTCTCACACACACTAACAAGGGGATAGATCACTCACAAGAGCAGAGTGGTAACTCACGGGGAACTCACAGGTCACTCACTCACAGGTGTAGTGGTCATTCAAGTGGGGAGTGCTCAGTAACAGGGGCAGAGTGCTTACTCACAGGTGGAGTGCTTACTCATGGGCAGGAGTTCTCACTCATAGAGGGAGTGCTAACTAGGGGGAGTGCTCATGAACAGGAGGATTTCTCACTCAGGGGGATAGTGCTCACTCACATGGTATGGAGTGCTCACTCATGAGAGGAGTTCTCACTCACAATCACAGGGGGAGTGCTGATTCACGAAGGTAATGCTCACTCACGGGGGCAGCATGCCAATTCATGGCGGGCGGAGTGCTCACTCAAAGGTTTAGTGCTAACTCATGAGGGTGTGCTCACTCGCAGGGAGAAGTTCTCACTCATGTGGGGAGAGCTAATTCAAAGGGGGAGTGCTCACTCACGGGGACAGATTTCTCACACCTGGGGGAGTGCTAACTCACAGTTGGGAGGTCTCACTCAAACTCACAGGGGGAGTACTCATTCGCGGGAGAGTGCTAACTCATGGGGGCAGAGTGCACACTCACGGGGACTGAGTGAAAACTCACAGGTGAAGTGTTCACTTATGGGGATACTTCTCACTCACAGAGCAGAGAGTGCGCTTGCACGAAGGGAGTGCTCACTCACGGAGTCAGACTGATAACATATAAGGCCAGAGTGGTCACACACAAGATGTGTGCTCACTCACTGAGGCAGAGTGCTAACTCATGCAGGGTCGGGCTGCTCATTCACAGGTGAAGTGTTCATGCATGGGGGAGTTCTCACTCATGGGGGGGTGTACTCTCTCATGAAAGCAGTGCTCACTCACAGGTGGAGTGCTCACTCACTGGGACAGAGTGCTTACGAGTGTTGGAGTGCTTATTCACAGGGTTAGTGTTCTCTCATGGGGGAATGCTCACTCACAAGGGGAGTGCTCACTCATGGGGGGAGTTCTCACACACGAGGGTGGACTGCTTACTCACAGGAGGTCATGCTCCCTCACAGGTGCTATGCTCACTCTTGGAGGGATTGATCACTCGTGCAGGACAAAATGCTCACTCATGGAAGGAGTGCTCACTCATGATGGGGACTCCTCATGCATGGGGGAGTACTCAGTGACAAGGAGAGTGCTCAATCATGTTGGAGAGCTCACAGGTGCAGTGCTCACTCATGGGAGGAATGCTCACTCAACAGGGCAGAGTGCTAACTCACAGGGAATGCTCACTCATGAGGGCAGAGTGCTAACTCACAGGCTCATGGAGTGCTCACTCACAGGTGCAGTGCTCACTCATGGGGGGCGTGCTCACAGGGGAGTGCTTGCTCACACTCACAGGGGTTGTGCTCACTCACGGGCGGAGTGTTAACTCACGGGGACAGAGTTCTTACTCACAGGGGCAGAGTGAGGCCTGTGACCATGAGGCAGCTGTGACCATGAGGCCTCATCAATCTCCTCCTGGTCAGGTGGCCTGTAGCAGACACCCACCAGTGTCTCCCACGTTGGCCTGCCCTTTAACCCTTACCCACAAGCTCTCCACCCGCTCATCATCCACTCCCAGGCTGAGCTCCATGCATTTCCATTGCCCTCTCACATACAGAGCAACTCCACCCCTTTGCCTTCCCAGCCCATCCTTCCTAAAGAGCACATAGCTTTCCATGACAGCACTGCAGTCGTTTGAGCTATCCCACCACATTTCTGTGATTCCTATGAGATCGTGGTGCTGGGATCGCACACAGATCTCCAGTTCATCCTGCTTATTGTCCATGCTTCGCACATTGGTGTATAGGCATTTCAGAGAGGTAATCGAGCCTTATTTCCCAAGAGGGGTGAGAGAGGACCCTCTATAATCATGTCCTAGCCGTACTTCCCCGCTACCATATGCCTGTTGGATGCCTGTTGACTTGGGTTGTGTGGGATTGATTACCCAGGCCGTGTGACACTCCCCTTTCCCCCTTTTTGCTTAGTTTAAAGCCCTCCTAACAAAGTTAGGAGGGCTTTAGGCTTTTGTCTTTTGGCAAACACATGCCTCCCCTACTTGCAGAGGTGATTCCCATTGCATCCCACTAGCTGGTTGTCATCAAACAGAGTCCTGTGGTCATAGAAGCCAAAACCCTGTTGCCAACTCCAGCGATGCAGCCAGCTGTTGACCTCCAATATCCGTCTTCTCCTCCTTGAATCCATTCCCCTCATTTTCAAGGATGGAGGAGAAGACTAACTGGACTCTCATACATTTTACAGCCACCCCTAGGGCTCTATAATCTTGCTTAATTTCAGACAGTTTCCTAATGACAGCATTAGCACCCACGTGAAATAACAGTAAGGGATAATAGTCAGAGTTTCAGACCAACCGTGAGAGCCTCTCTGTAACATCCCTTACATGAGCCCCTGGCAAGGAGCAGACCTGCCTGGATAAGAGGTCGAGTCTGCAGATGGGTGCCTCCATGCCCTGCAGCAGGGAGTCACCTATGACGATCACCTGCCACTTCTTGGAGGTCCTCCCTTTCTCCTTAGGGGGAGCAGCCTCAGGACATGGAACTGATCACTTCTTTGCATACAGCTACCTAGATGGACCTTGTTTCATGTCCTCATCTGACTACTCCCCAAGGTTCAGGGCCTCATACCTTTTGGACATGGTCAGTGGCAGAGTGCTAACTCATGAGGGGATGAAGTGCTCACTCACAGATGGAGTGCTTACTCATGGGAGGAGTGCTCACTCATGGGGTCAGAGTGCTAACTCACAGGAGAGCTGAGTGGTGACTCACAGGTTGAGTGCTCTCTCATGGGGGGAGTGTTCACTCAAGGGGGGAGTGCTCACTCATGGCAGGAATGCTCACTCACAAGGGGAGTTCTCCCTCGGGGGGCAGAATTCTCACTCACATGGAGTCGAGTGCTCACTCACAGGGGGGAATTCACACTCACAGGGGAAGTGCTTACACATGGCGGGAGTGGTCATTCATGGGGGGATTGCTCACTCATAAAGGAAGTGCTAACTCAGAGAAAGAGAGCTCACTGGGGTCGTGCTCACTCACACGGGGTCGAGTGCTTACTCAAGAGGGGAATACTCACACTCACTGGGGAAGTGCTCACACACGGGGGAGTGCTCACTCGGGGGGGAGTGTTAACTCATAGGGGAAGTGCTAACACACAGAGTGCTCACGCACTGGGGTTGTGCTCCCTCACAGGGGGCAGAGTGCTCACATACAGAGGGAGTACTCACTCATGGCGGGAGCGCTCACATACTGGAGTAGAGTGTTAAATTACGCTGGAAAGGTGTGTTCACTCATGTGTGGAGTGCTCACTGGCAGAGGGAGTGCTTACTCACGGGGGCCGTGCTCACTCACTTGGGGTGGAGTGCTCACTTCCGTTTGGGAGTTCTCACTCATACGCACAAGAGAAATATTCACCCCCGGGGGAGTACTCACTCACAGGGGCAGAGTGCTAAGTCACGGGGTGGGGGGAGGTGTTCTGACTCAAACTCAAAGTTGAAGTGCTCACTCATGAGAGGAGTGCTCACTCACCAGTGAGCACTAGTTCACTCACATGGGGTGGAGTGCTCATTCACAGGGGGTATTTTAAACTCACACTCACAGGAAGAGGGATCAGTAATGGGAGAAGTTTTCACACTCACATGAAGAGTGCTCACTCATGAGGGGAACAGTGTGTGGTAACACACAGAGGGGAATGCTCAATAATGGGAGAGTGTTCACTCACAGGGGTAGTGCTCATTCAAACAGGGAAGAGTGGTCACTGATGGGGGACAGTTCTCACACTCACAGGGGGAGTGCTCACATACACTCACAAGGGGAGTGGTCTACTCACGGGGGTAGAGTTCACACTTACATGGGTGAAGTGGTCACTCACAATGGGAAGTTTTCCCTCACACTCACAGAGGGAGTGCTCACTCACAGGGGAAGTTCTCACTCACAGGGGCAGAGTGCTAACTCACAAGGGCAGAGTGGTCACTCATGGGGGAGTGCTCAGTGAAGGGGGCAGTGCTCACTCACGGAGGTAGTACTCACGAATACAGGAGGCAGTGCTCACTCACGGAGGAAGAGTTCTCACTCGCACTCATAGCAGGAGTGCTCAGTGACAGGGGGAGTGATCACACACAGGGGCTGAGTGCTAATTCATGGAGGCCTAGTGCTCACTCACAGTGGGGCGTGCTCAAACACAGTGCTCACTCTCAAGGGGAGTTATCACTCCCAAGGGAATGCTCACTTATGGGGCTGTGCTCACTCAAGGGGGTAGAGTGCTAACTCGCCAAGGGGCAGAATGGTCACTCACAGGCAGATTGCTCACTGATGGAGGGGAGTATCACTCATGGGGGTAGAGTGCTAACTCATGGGCAGCCGGTGTACTAACTCACAGGTGGAGTTCTCACTCACAAGGAGAGTTCTCACTCACAGGTGGAGTGCTCACTCAAATGGGGGGGAGTGAGCACTCATGAGGGGGGAGTTCTCACTCACACTCACCAGGGCAGTGCTCACTCACAAGTCCAAAGTGAGAATTCATGAGGTGGCAGCTCACTCATGGGGGTAATGCTCACTGAAAATCACAGTGGTATTGCTCACTCATGGGGCCAGAGTGCTAACTCATGGCAGGGGCAGAGTGCTCACTAACGGGTGGAGTGCTCACTCATGAGGTGAGTGCTCATTCACACGGGGAGTGCTCACTCATGGGGAAGGGCTCACTCAAAGGGGGAGTGCTCACTCAAGTGGGGAGTGCTCATTCATGGCGACAGAGTGTTAATTCACTGAGTTGGCAGAGTACTCACTGACAGGTGGAGTTCTCATTCATTTGGAGAGTGATCACTCATGGTGAGTATTCACTCATGATGGAAGGGTGAATCACACGGAGAGGTAATGTTCAATCACAGAGGACAAAGTGCTCATAACCAAGGGGAGAGTTCTCACTCACACTCACGGAGGGAGTACTCATTAAAGGGAGCAGAGTGCTCACAGGTGTGGTATGGTCACTCAGAGGTAAAATGCTCACTCATGGGTGGAGTGATCACTCGTGCTGGGCAGAGTGCTCAATCATGGGGGGAGTTCTCACAGGGGGAGTGCTGACTCATGGGGCGAGTGCTGACTCATGGGGACACAGTGCTAACTCATGGGGGGATGGGGTGCTCTCTCACAGGTGGAATGCTCTCTCATGGGAGGATTGCTCACTCACATGGGTAGTGCACACTCACACAAGGCTCAGTGCTCAATCATGGGGGAGAGTTCTCACTCATACTCACAGGGGGAGTCCTCACTCACGAGGGCAGAATGCTAAAGCACAGGGGCAGAGTGGTCACTGAGGGACAGTACTAATTTATGCGCGTAGTGCTCCCTCACACTGGACGAAGTGCTCGCTCATGGGGGTAGTTCTCACACATACAATGGGAGTGCTTGCTTACAAGGCTAATGTTCACTCATGAGAGTAGGGGGCTAACTCCCTGGGGAGCAGAGTGATCACTCACGGGTGGTGTGCTCACTCATGGGGTAGTGCTCACTCACGGTGGGAATGCTCACTCATGGAGGGAGTGGTAACCTGCAAGGGAAGTGCTCACTCATGGTTGTAGTGCTTACTCACACGGCTCTAAGTGCTTACCCACGAGGCAGGGTTCTCAGACTCAATGTGGTAGTGCTCATTTAGCAGGGAGAGTTCTCACTCACAGGGAGAGTGTCCACTCACAGGAAGAGTTCTCACTCTCACTTGCAGGGGGGGGTGCTTACATACGGGGGAGTGCTCACTCACGAGCGCAGAGTGGTAACTCATACAGTTGGAGTAGTCACTCATGGGAGTACTGTTCACACATACTGGGCTCAGTGCTGACTCAGGAGGGAGAATGCTAACTCACACTCAAAGAGGGTATGCTCTTGGGGGAGTGCTAACTCATGGGGGAGTGGAGTGCTCTCTTACAAGGGGAGTGCTCACACATGGCGAGAGTGCTCACTCACAGGAGCAGTTCTCACTCATGGGGTAGTGCTTACACACACGGGGCAGAATGCTCAATTACGGGTGGAGTTCTCACACTGACAGTGGGAGTGTCCACTCACAGAGGGAGTGCTCACTCATAGAGGCAGAGTGCAAACTCATGGGGGTACGGAGTGCTAAGACACAGGTGGAGTGCTCACTCATGAGGGGAGCTCTCACTCACAGGTGGAGTTGTCACTCACAGTGGGTAGTGCTCACTCAAGCGGGCAGAGTGCTTAATCATGGGGGAGGTGCTAACTCACTGGGGCAGTTCTCACTCAAGTCGGGTGGAGTGCTCACTCAAGGGGTAGTGCTCACTCACAGGGGAGCGTTGTGCTCAGTCACAGGTGGAGTGCTCCCTTATGGGGAAGTGCATGCTCATGTGGGGAGTGTTTACTCATGGGGGCAGTGCTCACTCATGGAGGGGAGTGCTCACTCACTGTAGGGAATCGGCCGGGGTTACAAGAATCACACTCAATATGAGTTTATCATCTTGCCCCGTTTATTGCAGATTCTAGTACATTTTTATACAGCACGCCGCACTT
>JAVCKT010079925.1:0-14921 GCA_032273925.1 Rhynchotus rufescens
ATGTTAATGTCAAACAAAATTAACTTACCATAAAACAACAGTATATCTTCTACCACGGATAGATTGCAAAGCAATAGTAAAAGTGTTTGTATAAAGGTAAACTTAATGGCAGTAGGGGGTTCTACTACCCTTTTGGAGGAATTTGCATGTATTTGCCATTATACAAATACCCAAATTCCTTTTTACTTGTAGCTATCTTTATCTTAAAGTAGTCCATGGCTCATGTTTTTGATAAGATCGCTGGTGCCTAAGGTATTGGTGAAGACTGTGGGAAAGGTGAGGGGGAAGGAAGAGGAAGGTGACCCTCTTTCTCTCTCCCTCCCCCAAGCATTTCTTCACGTCTGTGTGCCTGCCTTTATTTACATTGTGTACAAGCAAATACGAGGGCAGCTTGTACTTCAGAGGGCAGCTTCCCTAGAGAAAATCTGCAATTCTCAATACTTATTTCTCTGCAGAGGGTGAATGCTATGCTCTGCAGCTCCGCACTGGAAGTAGGTAGGAAAAGCAAAACACAGAAATCCATAGATTATTTTCCTATATATTTGCTGTACATAGATGGTATCTCAGGTACAACTGAGTTCCTGTGTAGTAATGAGACCACCAGCCACTGTGCATCCAGTTCTGGTCAGTATCTGAGGTTTATTAGTAAGAGGTACTTGTTTACTCTCCTGGTTTATATGCTAAAACTAAAGCCAGGGGCTGCTTTGCACTTCAAAGAGAATAATTGTCCTCCTTTTTCGAAGAATCTTTTTTTATCTGGAGACAGGTTTTGTATTGGGATGCATTAATATTTAAAACTAGCATCATCTTTTGTCAAGGACTTTACCAAATTATTAAAATAAGGATACAACTCAACTGGCCAAGTCATTTAATATCTGCCCTATATGCCAGCATTGATACACAAGAATATCAGCACTTGCCTTCCTCGTACAAAGATGGGACTTGGCTTCCTGGCTGGGTGGGGGATATGGACCCTGCAGCGCAAGGAAGGATTCAGTCCTCGTTTGGACCCGCATATTACTCTCTAGCACAAGCAGTGTGAGAGTCTCGCTTTCTGAAGTGTGTAGTGTGACCTTTTGAGCCTTTACAGTTTTTAAAACTTCTATATTCATTCTCAGGAATCATTTGCACAAGCCTTTACAAGCATTATTTTTCAGTGAAGGAGGTCTGTTCATTTACTCTCAGATTTCTTCTGGACTCATAGAGCTTTCCCACCTTGCTGATTACATCCTAATTATATTCCAGATTTCAAGCTTAAGCAGAAGCAGCTAATTGCTGGGAGACTTCATGTACGCAGAGCTATTAATTGGAATCAAAGTATAAAAAAACAGAAGGCTAGCAGAGATTAAATTTTGTTATCTAGCTTTGATCATTCAACATGGACCACGACTGAAATCTATTTCACATCACACAATTTCTCGCTACTCTCCTCTGGACAGCCTTGAAAGACAACAGTCCTACAAGTCTAGCTAGTCTACAAGTCCTATTATATTTTCAAAAATGTTAAACTCTGGCAGTGCTTTGCTACCATCCTGTACTTTATGTCCTCTTTCACCTTGGACTGATTTCCCTTGATAAAAACTCATGAAAATGCAACCAGAGTTAATGGACACCTTCTTTCCTTTTCCATTTTGAGTGGAGTTGTTCTTAGTTCTTCTAGTTGGAAAGCACATGCTAGAAATCAGTCCTCTTCGAAAATAACACCTGCCCTGTTTACTTATTCCAGCTGAGAAATGAAGTTCTCTCTTAATCGTATTTTTTTTTCCAGGCATTTCTGTGACAATCTTCTCCAGATGTCTACAGGTGTTTGGCCAGTCACTTTCATACTGAAAGAAGGTGGTATTTTCTGGTGGAAAACCCTGATCAAAATGAATGCTGTTGTCACTCTTAATAAACAGAAAATATTCATTCCCTTTCACAGAGCCATGTGACTTCTCACTGAAAATATGCATTCAAGAAGATAAATTTTCTAACTTTTTGTAACCAGAAATAGTTTGTTAGTGTGTGAAAGTTACTTCTTTACAGATTGAATTTCTTCTTTAAGAGACACGGTATTAATGGCTTCATCAAGTTTGCTAGGGCTCCCTGCTTCCTCATCAGAGTTCCTAGCAGTGATATGTCTCTAACTCAACTCCAAATTAAACTCTTTAATTTGCTACCAACTCCACTCTCCTAATCCAACTGCTACATTCCTGAAGCTTTTACACTTTTTTTCATATTGAGATTACACAGTAAGAACATAGTTAAAAAATATAAATGCATTTTTGTAATGTTTGCCTCTGATGAAAACTGATTTTTTGAATGCTTTCCTCAGATGTGCCTCCAGACTACATGATATCATTTCCTTGCCCAGAGTCCTCCAAGAATTAGCATGTCAACATCAGTTTATACAAAAGCAGCCTCCAGTATCAAAATGTAAAGCTTGTAAGGTTTTTCACACCAAAGCTTGTAAGGAAATTTCACATCAAAAACATTAAACATATGAACGCGTCACTTTCTTAGTAAAAGTTAAAAAGCATCACTATTATACTAAGAATTCCCAAATGTTTTCGACTCCATTCTGTTTCAAGTGAAACTTGTCATGAAGAACATTTGCCTGCTCTATTCTCTGTCATTTCAGCTGGATTCACTGTGAGTGAGTGAGGCCAGTGTTACTGAGCAGCCAAGTATGAGCTGAGCTGGCCAGGCCATGTGCCAGATACGCTCTAATAAGATCAATAGAAATATGCATATAAAGATGCACACAGAGAGCAGTCCATATATACATACTTCCCATCTGGATTTGGAAGTAAGATGCGAGGGCAGCATTTGTGCAGTAAAGCTGCATTATGCAGAGTGGAAAACTCCCACATTACAACGCACATACACAGAAGGATGTACAAACTCCAGCTTTATCTTTGGAGAGTATATATTTGCAGGTGAGCAGATGGGAAGCTGGGATTCTCTAAATCCCTGCTGACGCAAGGGTGAAATGGAAGTGGTGAATTAGTCATTTGCGGGGAATCCGTCTGCGCCACACTGGGGTGTGGAGCACCGCTCTAAGAGGAGGTGACTAACAGAGATCTGCTCCCTTCAGGATCTCCATCCTGTTGACTTTGAATGAGAAAGCAACAGGCTCTGATGCTCTCCTGGAGCCAGCTATGTTCAAGGACTCACAGTATTTCTGTATCACACAAACAAATGCAAAATAAGAAATTACCTACTTAGGTATCCTCTAGCTCTCTCCTGTTAGAATTGATGTTTAGAAGGGACAAATCTTTATCTGGCAGAAACAGGATTATTGTTACCTGTTGAGAGATAAAACACATGTAAAATATAACAGCCTAATTCAAAACCTCTTGAAGTTATTAGAATGATTCTCATCACTCTAATCCCAAGGGAATTTTGCTCAGCCTCAGAGGCCATATTTTCCACAAATATTGCTCTGCTTAATAGAATTTTCAGAAGTATCTTAATAGATTAGGCATCTAGTTGTCCTAAGATTTAGGCACATTAACTGCTTTCCAGTATATTTTCTTCAGAAAATGTGACGGCTGGGTGACAGCTGCAATAGACAAAGACCTTTGCAAATGTGACTCCTAGCAATACGTCAGGGAGCACAGGGCCTGTCAGGAACCAAATTCAAGAGTACTGACTCCACGGGCTGGTTGCAATGCAGCTTTTGGAAGCTCACCCAGTCAGCACTGACAACTAATGAAATTGCACTTCATGAGTATGCACGATGTGAATAAAGATAACTGTAAATAAAGATGTTCGAAATTATTTCCCGCCTATGCAATTGAGTCTTATTAAAAAAAAAAAAAAAAAAAAGCTCATTTTTGTAACTAAACTCTAAATAACTTAATTTTAACTCCTCAGGACTTTTTCTCTTTTTCCATGGTGGTTCCTGTGAGTCATATTTATTTCCTTTCCATTCTTAAAAAAAAAAAAAAAAAAAAAAAAGTCCATTTAAAGTTATGTTTCCAATATTAAACCCTGTTTTTCCACATGGAAATTTTTAAAAAAAAAAAAAAAAAAAAAAAAGTCCATTTAAAGTTCTGTTTCCTATATTACTCCCTGTTTTTCCTCATGGAAATTTTTACTAAGAAAAAAAAGAGGAGTATCCTTGGTTAGGGTAAGGGATACCACTTTATTTAACTTGGCCTCCCTATGGACCTCCCTATTTGTTTATGATTTGCAAGGTTTCCAATTTTACTCAGGCAGAAAATGGTTGCTAAGCAGCCAGACTGCTCTTTAAAAGGCAGCCATAGGGCCTGATCCTGCAGGGACTTGTACATGTGGTTATGTGCAGCATGGTGCCCAAGGAAGGGAAAGAAGAGAGTTTACATACACCTCCAAGGCTGCAGTAATACATATCCCTGCGTATCTTGGATATGCACACACAAGTGCGTACATTTATATACATAATGAGAAAGAAAGGGAGGAATTGTGTCTGCGTTCCTATATGCATTTCTGGGTGCAGAGGTACTAGGAGACTTAAAATACTGTATCTGTCCTATTAAAGGAATTAATAATTGCCTAACCTGTGATGACAGTGTGAATCAGACCCACTGAGCTTTGCCTTAGAGCAATCCATCAACATCTTGCGTTAGTTTTTTCTAGCAGTCTTACAAGTTTCTTGCCAGACTTCAAACAGGAAAGAGAAAGGCTTTGAAGCAAACTGGATAGAAAGGTTTACAATATATACAGGAGCGATCAAGCAGTGCCTCAGCCTTTCTTGTGTTGTCATGTCTCTGGAATTATTTTTACTAAAAATTGCTCATTTGTTGAAATTTATGCAAGTGTGTGAAATGTATAAATAGGATAGAAAAAAAAAGATTTTACTCATTAATCCTTTACTCATTTTTAAGAACTGAGATTGAACATAGCAGTCGGAGAGATGATTTCTGCATTTTGAGCTCATAAAACGGACCAAAAGCTTTAGAGGAAATCTGTATAAATATGTGGATTAATTTCAGATGTCCAAGTAATGTGACTTCAATAAATCCAATCTAAACAGACTTAAAGCCATCATTCCTGCTTGGTAGCTAGAACCGGTGTGGATTTCATCCTCAGAGCACTTCAAATACTTCAGCACTTTCTCACTAGGGTCCTGGAGAGGCGAGCTGAATGCCTGGGTGCCAGTACGGCACCTGGGAAGCCAGCCAAGGCAGCAAAGGGGCTTTTTAAAAACCCTAAGAGGGAGTTTAGATTGAGGAGAGGTGTCAGAAATTGCTTGCTTCACAAGCCTGGCGGCAAATAGGCCGCTCTGGTGTCAATGTATTTTGGCCACCAACTTTTTAACCACTTTGATGTCTAATTTAATCAGATAAAGACTAGATTGCCTGGTTATTAAAATAACTTCAGCAGTCATTCAGGTACTCAACTATTGGGTTTCATCATAGCTTAAACTTCTACTTCTAGCACTTCTTATCTGACTTTGAGCTGTTTTAAATCATATATAATACTATTCTCATATATAATACTATTCCGATATTCTATAACCCTATGTAAATGTTGACATTTTAGCAGCATATGACAGTTTCAGGTTTTGCATGAATCTCCAGTACTTAGAAAACTTATTTCTGTTTCTCTTTGGTGTTGAAAAGCAACTAATTTAAACTATATTTTTAAAAACGCAGTGGGAAGTTAAAAGGAGAAGTCACACACATGACTCATAGTCCTGGAAACAGCTGTACTGCTTCTGGTGACAAAGGGCTGTTTTTATGCATTATGTAACTTTGGGAAAATCAATCTGAACCAAACTTACCCCAACAGAAAGAAATTTGACCACTCAAAATTTAAAATAAATATACAAGCTACCTTCTCTCTTTCTAAGGAGATTCTTAGCTTTGTCAAAAAAAAAAAAAAAAAGGAAAAAAAAAGGCAATGTGCATGTAATAGATTGGGTCAGTTAGGAAGAACACAAATCATAGCAGACTCAAAATCAACCACCACTATGCTCCGAGTGCTGAACAACATATGGAGCATGTTGTTCAATCAACAAAAATGCCAGAAGTCCAAGCTGTCCATAGCCTAACTATAGGCAGTTTAACAAGTTTAATAGTTCACAAGAGAGAAAAAGGGCTCTATGGCAATCATCAAGCAAACACATCTGATATCAAAGGTGCTTGGATCATAAAAGAGTAACCTCTCCATCAGTGTGTATTTTAAATGGTTATTTTTGTGCATGGCTATATTCTGTTTCTCAAGAACTGTAACAACTTAGTGTTTTTGTTTTCACTATTACTCTGTTAGAGTGCTGCAAATACTGACACTAACATGCTGTGGATAAACATTAAGTGATAAAACCTCTTGGAAGTACAAACAAATACCACAATTTTGGTATACCTTAAATTAGTCAGCAAATTTAGCAAATGGATCCAGCTTTCATTAACAGATTTGAAATGTGTTTTCAAAGAGAAAAAAGAGAAAAAGAGAAAGATAAGGAACCCTGCAGCAGGGGCAAAACAGCAAAGCATTGGGGTGACTATTTTATATCGAGAGTCTGTAATTTATCACCTCTGTTTTTGCCAAAGTAGTCAATGAAAATTACTGAAGACATTCAGAAAAGAGACCATAAATAAAAAAGAGAAAGCACAAGAGGCAAAATTGAATAGATGAAAACAGATTACCAATTAGCTTATCTGGAGGAAAAGCAAGATATCGTTCTCAGTTTCTTTTTAGAAACTTCTGCCCCAGTGATATGAAAATTTCATGAATGAAATGAAAATGTTTCTGTGGGATATAAAATGGACATCTGTCTTGTTTGCTTTGGCAACTACTAGAATTCACAAAAGCCAAACACTTACCATATATTTTGGTGTGGCTATATCCTTTGTTTGGTCTGTGTATAATGTCTGAACACTGCTAGTAGGAAAATGCTAACAACTTTATTTCTTTACCTAAATATTTATTCTTTGTTTTCTAAAGTTAAGATATTTTTGTGGTAATTAAGAATGTAAAAACATGAATAATTTGTGTTGCATTTACTTGAGAAATTTTGTTCAAATCAATGCACAGCATTGATCAGATGAGTAAAGTAGATGTTACTAAAGTCTATGGTTTCAAGGAATTATCAACGGCCAGTTATTCTTCCCACATAATTCAAAGGTTAACATGCTTTAAATTATAATAGGAGTAGTAATGTGATATTGATTAGGTGGGATAGCTAAAAATTGTGAAGTTGGAACAAAGAACACACAGATATTACACATCAGTAATCATCTTGGCACCATAAACATTTACATACCAGTGTGCTACAAATTCTTGGTCTTAGACATGATAATAACACGAGTCCTTAATGCGAGGGATTTTCTTAACAAAAAATGAATTAATTCTTTAACCTCTTCTGCTAAGCATCCTGACATGTTAATATACAAGACTTAAGAGTGGCAATATGTAAGGCACATATTATTTGTATGTAATTTTTAGACACACACACACACACATATAAATAAAGAAATAATCTGGTCATTTCCTTGCCCTGTGTTTGGACAAGTAGCAATACAAACAAATAAACTACAGAAACAGGAGGCAATCTGTAGCAGTTATCATTTTCGGTGCTGGAAAGACAGAGGCAAAAAGCTAGGTGCATGACCTTACAATAGAATTTGTTGTCCTTAGAGAAGAGGTGTATGTGACACTGAGTGTACACTGCCTGCTCTTGATGCATTTTGCTCCTTCCCATCAGCAGGCATCATATTGGAATTTTAAATTTCTGCAGCCTTTTTGTCTCCCCTAAGGCTGTGTTGTAACTCAAACTCTTGCAGGGACACTGGTACTGCAGATTTTTTTTTCTCCAAATATCCTCCTGTGTTTTTCTATCTGCTGTAAAGCTTTCAGTGCTGCTACTATTTATACCTGCAAGCCTATCTTCAGAATGAATGGTATTTTGATTAAGTAAATTTTCAGTGACTGCATTACAAGGCACTGGGAACCTAAGCATGCTTATTTGCATGAATTGCTTCTTGATTAAATCAATGTGTGGGCAAACTAACTCTAAAATAAGAGTGCTTTATTCCTGTTTACTTGCATTTAAATTTAATATTCTCATTAAGAAGAAGCTTGCAGATATGTTGTCCCTGTATTTTAATAGTGCTAATTTCCTTAACTATAAACAGGTCACGCTACCGACATTAAACAGGAACATCTCTCATTTTAACTGAGAGAGTTTCACTCACGTTGGCCTTGCAGTGAGAAGCTACCAGGTGAATATAAGAACTCAAAGCTGGGAATATTGACCTGCTCAGTTTTCAAAGGAAGCGTGCAAACGAGCTTCTGCTGCCTAAATTATCCTTTCAGTCTAACCTTTACAAAAAATCCCTCTGCAACGAATATAATAAAGACCTTAAAACCCAGGCTATTCCTTACACAGTCCCTATATTTCCTGTGGTGAACCTCAGGCTCTTGAAGGCTCAAGAAAAGGGAGCAAGTTGCTACCGACACAGGTAGCTATCACCTCTGCAGAGCAGAGAAGGTCCAGGTAGCAAAGATACAGCTCCCCCACAGGTCTTGGGAGGCAACAGTAAGGGTTCCCAAATTGGGATTTTCCTTCACAGGACATAAAGAATGTTCCACCTCTGTTTGCTGTTTTCTTTTTAGGGTGAAGTGAAATTAAACATAGAGTTAGTGTGGATAAAATATGTAAGTACAATTAAAGTGACTCTAGAAATAATGTATATGCATATGCAAAAAATTATATATGCATAGCTTAGCTTTTACACAAATTTTATTTTTATTATCTCTACAACTTAGTGTAAATTAAAAAGAAAAAGAAGGACTCTGGGTTCTTCTGGGAGTGTTTTTCTTGACAAGAAAAAAAAGCATCAAAATAACAGCTTTGCACCTGCTAATTTGAATCTCAGGTCACTGCTAAGAACATTTTTTTGAGTTCTGAGTAGGACAGGATGTTTCTCTTTTACTTTCCTTGAAATGCAGGTAAATCACTACTTGCTCATTCCCACACTTAAAGCCTTCCTGTTATTTTAAAAACTAACCTGACCCTGAGATGGCAACGACAGATAGCACAGTCACAGGAATGAAAACGGTCTGTCTGGGAGCCTAGTGCTCGGTGAAGATGTGATCGCCCAGTCTGTGGGGATGGCACTGGGCCTGCTACCGAAGTTGCATTCCAATGTTTCTAATTACAGACCTCAACCTAAAGCCAGATTAGGGATTGTAAAAGCCTGCAGAGCTGCCAGTCACACACAGAATCCAGCTGCAGCACACTAACAGGATTCACACTGATCCTTTGGCACAAGGGGCAGCCTTTGGCATTTTCACCTTTTACTGCCTTTTGCCAAGGTGATCCCATGCTGAAATATTTTCTCCTTTGGACAGACACAGTTTGGTGTTTGTTTTTAATTTTTTTCCCAGAGATTTCTAAACAATGCCATTCTTAATACTGGAAGGAACATTCTCATAACTGAAGATTTTTAAAGACAGTTGGGACCATAAGTGAAAGTGCAGATTAAGGGGGGGGGAAAAAAATACATGGGACTAGATGGAAGCTACCAGACTACAATATAGCCAAAAATACATATTCTGCAATAAGGACACATAGTACAAAGTTTTTGCTTGCATTCACAGTGAGAAGCTGGCAGAAAGCTTAGGGGTCATAAAGACAAGCAATTTAAGACTAAATTGTTTTACAGTATTTTACTGTAGCACTCTGAACAAGCGTCTGAGCCAAAGAAACTACTGTCCTTATGGAAATGAGAAAGGCAGGCAGGTGTGTGGCAGTCAGCTTTTTTTATAATGAACAACTAGAATATAGTTGCAAGCATCACCACTAGAAATTAACATAGCTTGAAAGCATGGCAGGCAGATTTTATTCTTTTTTAAGAAAGCTTCTAATCCAAAATCAACAATGACAGAATTCCCAATGCCACAGGAAAGCCTGAAGCTAGAGGTTTTTTAAAGGCTGATTATTGATCCAAACCCTGAGAAGTTCTTAAACATGCATAGTCCAAAATGATATTCAGAAAGTAAAAGTACATGAAAAGACACAGAAGGCCCAACTTTAAGCAAATCTCCTTAACATGCCCCAGTGCATTTCCTGGGGAATAAGATATGTGTATTTCTGCTTTTGATTTATTTGCTGGCAAAGCCATGGTAAAAATGACCTGTGACATAGACAAAAGTGGTATTCTCGCACACAAAACTGATCTGTCAATAATCATCTTGTAAAAATTGCCTCAAGAGTTACAATTCTTCAAGACACTTTTGCAGATGGGTGCTCCCATGACACTCCATCCTAAAAGCTGTGTCTCTGATCCACTAAGGACTAGTAGGTAGATGAAGGCTTTTTTTTTTTTTTTTTTTAAATGACATTAGCTATTGGCCATGTGTCAGAATCCTTTGTATGTTGCCTATGGACTTAATCCAATGTAATTAATCAAAAAGATCTCTGTTAATTTAATGGAATTAGGTAGGACATAATTTATAATCTTAGTATTGAAGAGAGTCTCTGATTTTCCTCCAGCACAAAACTATCTGAAATTAATAAAGGTCACTGGAAAAACAATGTCTCTTGAAACTGAGACAGAAAATTGTTTGCACAGCTTAACAGTAGAAACTTTATAGAGACGTGGCCTTTAAATGCTGAATAGCATTCACTAGTCTATTAAAAGTGGCCCTTTTGATTTTATTTTATACTGTATCTAAATTTCCTGTAATTTTTGCTCCTAAGTAAAGAATTCATCGAAGATCATCATTGCTCTGCCTAAGAACAGACACAGGAAAGGCAAATTGCCCTCCTTGTTATCAGACAGTCTGACCACAAATGATGTGCCAGAATTTACAGGAGCCTGGCCAGCACAGATCATTAATTCTGACACAACTTTTACACTCCAAACACCATTAGAAAGGTTACTGCTAAGGACTAGAGAGCCAAGACATCTACAAAGTATGTTCAACAGTGATCTCTGCAGCTTCAATGAACAATCAAAGTCTTCCCAAAATGTAATAAGGAAAAGTTATGGCGTAAGTAAATTGGTATATATGATAATTAGGGAGGACTGAGGTGACCTGCTGCTGCAATACATATATATATAGATATAGATATAAATACATACATATACAAATACAGACATATATATACGTGTGTGTATGCATATGTATGTTTTTAGTGAGACTTTACTAAACATTATTTAATTTCATAGAACGTTCTGTTCATTTGTGCAAGTTCGTTCCTGTTCAAAAGAAAAATTAATCTATACAATATGGACCAGTTCCTTAATTGCTGATGTCACTAGCCAAGTTATGCTAATATGCACCACATGAGTAACCTATGTGTTTCTAACTACACGTAAAGATATACTGTAAAATGCCTTACTTGAAAATAGATATTGCTCTTCTAGGACTAATCTTCGTTGTCTTTTTTTTTCTCTTCCCCTTGCAACGGGGAAAGGGAGGGAGGGCAGGAGAGAGAGATGTAAAAAGTCTTCCAGTTCATTCTAAAGTTAAAAAAATATATATATACCCTTTATGACTAGGCTTTCAATTTATTTTACATGTTGTCATAACATTAAGCCATCATAACAAATATAGACTCCCCTTTAGACACTGGATGTTTAGGTTGACTTCTGGAGTCCCTTATACTGAGACTGGGACCGGAATCACCATTTATTATAGCCATGTTCTGCCTTATCATCAAGGTAGGCAACCACAGCCTCAGACCACCATTTTTCATTTCCACCGCTGGGCACCTACAAACTGACTTAGTGGTAACAAGCCATTTGCAAGAAAAGTGAGGAGGCTTTACACCTTTTCTGAATTAACATGCCTCCACCAAAATGCCTGTTTCTGCATTCTCCCTCAAAATAGATCACAACAAAGCTGACAGCTGGCCACAGTGGGAGAAAATCATAGATAACAGGTTTCAGAGTTTTCAAATACCACCAGGGCTACAGACAGAGAGATAATAGAGGTGACAGGCAAGTCTGCAAGTAAATGAGAGTTTCCTTCCTCCCAGGCACAGCTATTGTCCTCCACCAACTCAGCCAATGGCCTGTGAACGGCTCCTGTTACTTAAACTGTCTGCCCAAGCAAGTAAAATGAAGAACACTTTTAACAGCTCTTCTTTAACTAAAAACAGAGGTTGCATGCCTAAGCTGTAGGGATCTCATCTACTGATATCAGTTCATATTTGGAGGAAAATTTTGTAACCATGTCAATCTCAAATACCTTCACTGTATTAAACCTTTTATTCTGTACAGGTACCAGTAACTGTGTCATCCACAGACATGGCTTTTGTTTTTTTTTTTTTTGGTCACCCCTTTTCAAGATTTACAAGCATTCCAGATGCATATTTCACAACGTATTTCACAGCATAGATAACACGCTATGAGGAATTCTTCCCTCCTACAAACTAAAATATCACATGAATTTTCCATTCACTTATTGGAAAGGCTGTATCTTCCATGATTACTTATTTTAATTGTAAGAGACTATAGGTATATGGAATATCCACACCCTCCACAGGCATAACTTACTAAATTTTATGAAAAAGAGAATTTTAGAATCCTCTCTTCAGAATACAGAACTTGTATTAATATGCATAATGTTAATTCTACTGCTGGATAGTTTTATGTGTATGAAAAAATAAAACATTATTGTTCCACAGAATAATGATGTAAAACAATTTCATGTAAAAGCAAGGAAGAGACAAAAACAAACAAATAAAAAAAACCCCACCTGTGTGTGGGAGTGGGAGAGGTGGGGGGGTGTAAACGGGCTGATTGGAGTTAAACTGCCCAAAATGAGATGGGGCCTGAGCCCTGAGCCTAGCCACTATTTACAAAGGCACAAATACATTCCCTTGTCATTACATCTGCGTGAAAGGACATGTGTGAAAACAACTTGCAACACCCAACTGTTAGCTCCATGCTATAAAGAAGACGCTATATTTGCTCTTTGATATTAATAGAGGTAGCTGATAATGAAAATTAATGTTGATTCATAAAGACACAGCCTTTCTTAAGAATACTGTAACAGCAGCTTGCATAATCCTGAGATTTCCTTAATTAAGGAACATTTCTCAGAACTGTTTTATTTGAGCGTAATACTTGTCTTCTGTTTTCACCTCCCTCCCAGCTTTACCACAAGTACCTTTGATTAACATGTCCTAATAAGAAGCTTCATTCAAAAAGAAAGCTAAGAGGAGGAAGATAGGCACTGAGGTGTGGCTGGTAATTAAAAAAATGAAAGGGAGTGGAAACATATTAGAGAGGTGAGAAGTCAAGACAGTGATATTTGCTGCAGGCAAAAGAGACTCTGAAGGACAGATAGATCACAGCATGAATCTTTGATTATTTTACACAGCTTGAGAAAGAGCAAGGGACTTGCAGAGCTGAGAAATGCAGCTATGGCTTAATGACTGTGCTTGCTTCTGATTCGATATGACAATTATTTTTCAGTATTAAACTTTGGAGTTTTTAAACAGAAAGAACAAGAATCTTGAAGAATGCTAGAGAAATGGCTAAATGTTATCATTTATGTCTTAAAGACATAATATCTTTATAACATCTTATGTAAAGACGTTCATCGAATATAAACTCCTATAGATTTCCCAATTTATGACCAATGCAGCCTCGAAGTCATGAAAAATGTGTTGGGAAAAAGAGCATAAGCCAGAGTAAAATGTCAAGGTAAAGCAGCACTAAAGTTAGGAAATAAGCATAGAATCTCTGGCTTTATTCCACTATGTGTTTTATTTATTATTATATCGCAGCAGTGCTCAGTGCCTTAGCCATGAATCAGCAGCCCATTACACTATCTTGTATGAAAACACATAATAAGCCCACAAGACTTGAAACATTCCCATTTACCAGCAATGCTGCTTTAAAACTGCTCTACCAAGATGTGATTTATGATGAGACCCATGGCGGGGGGGGCTATTTCTTGCTCAGATGGGCAGATACCTTTACCAGAGGACTCGGAGATGCTGAACGCAGAGGAGGCCGCCCCTGTCCGCGCGGCACAGGCTGCCACGAGGGATTTGCAGCAGGGCAAAAGGGCTCGTTTGTTTGCTAAACTCGACTTTGCACAAATACATGGCATCTTGCACTACAGACCTGTAGGAGATGTGGTTGCACAGAAAACAGAAGAAAGCAACAACAACAGAAAAATCCTAACCAAGGTTAGAGGAGAGAGGAGGGGAAAAAGAAGAAAGAAAGAAAGAAAAAAAAAAGTACTTGTAGTCGAGAACTACTGATTAGGTGCTTCAAGGCTGCCCCTCATGAAGTACTATCTGCCCTCAGCCTTTTCAAGCCTCTTTCTTTGTACCCTTCCCTCAGCCGCCCCTCCTCTCACACGAGCGCGACGACCGTTAGTAACGGCCGTTTCTGGCCGGCGCGCGCGCCTCCCTCAGGCCACCATGTTGCCGCTTTGGCGGCGCGCCGGGCAGCACCGCCCCACCGCGGCGGCCATCACAGCGCGCCGGGCCGCGCTTGCCGCCTCCTCCCCTCCTCTTCCTCCGCCCCACAGCACCTTCCTCTGGGGCGCCGGGGCGGGCGCGGCCGCACTGCCTGCTCGCTGCGGAGCCATCGCGGCCGCCTCGCCTGCTCGCCCGCCCGCCCGCGGCGGAGGGATACGGGGCGGAGCGCTGCGTCCCGCCGGGTGTTGCCGCGTCGCCTCCTGCGCTCCTGGTGCTGCCGCCGCTCGGGAGCGGCGTGTGAGGGCCCCGCATCGCGCCGCGCCTCTCCCCTGCCTGCCCCGCTCCTTCTCCCGCTCCTCTCGCCGCCGCGTGCCCGCCCGCCCGCGGCTGCCAGCCCGCGCCGGCCTCGCTCGCAGCCTGGACACCCCCAATATGAACAGCGTCGTCCGCGCTGCGAGGCACCAGGTAGGGAGCCGCCTCGGGGCGCCCCGCCGCGCGGCGCCTTGCCCGGATCCCGCCGGGCGGGCGGGCGGCGCTGCGGGAGCGGCGCCCGGGCCAAGGT
>JAVCKT010079966.1:0-36674 GCA_032273925.1 Rhynchotus rufescens
CTTATTTTTGAATAGGTTTCTATCCTGAATGAAGAGCTCAGAAGGAGGATGGCCATGTGGGTCATCATGCAATTACAGAAAGCCCAGCATGCACGAGGAGGCCGAGCTGAAGACACCACGGCCATATGAAAGGCATGGCCAAGAGATGATGTAGTCTGCAGTAGCTGCCTCATGAACCATGTGGTGGGAGGAAGTTGTGGGGAGAACTGTAGAGCACACAGTGCATACAGGCTCATTTGGAGAGGAGCCAGCTGCTTGAGTTCATGCTTTCACCTGTATTCTCCTGCCTCACAAAGTCATTTCTGAGGCATTCTGGCTCTAAGATCTAGGCTTAGTTAGAGCACCTGTGTGAGAGCTAGGGGCAATACAACATTGTCCACTGAGTGCTATCTTGACTGTCTGAGGAGACAGGACAACTGTCACACTCAGGATAACAGACACTCCTGTGCCTCCGGAGAGGCAGAACAGATTGAGATGTTTCCTTCCTATTGGCCTGCTCTCAAGTCCCTGCTGCATGTTGTTTCTTGAAGGTCAGAATCTCCTATCTGAACAGTGGGTGCAGTAGAGAAAATTCCATCACTGATTTGATATCTGGGATTGATATCCCTATAAGTCTGAGTATCTGCTGAGCAGGTGTTCCTATGATGAAGATATCTCCATTGACTTCCTCTCTGAAGCACAGGACCTTCACAGAGCTGCATGGTGCTTTGTGTCTCCAAGACTAGATACCCAGAGTGCCAGTGTGACTTATGAGATCCAAGTGTGTGGAGCACACTATGTTGATGAGACTTCTTTTAGGCATACTTATGCTGAGCAGGAAGGAAGTGACTTTGACAGCGTCTGATCTGGACACTTTGGAAACATGCAGGAAGGATAACCCTAGAAGAAAGTGCTGAGTTCTTCAGCATGAGCCTGAAAATTATGTAAAGTCACTGATCTTGCCTTGAGGGACAAAGTCACTGAGAGTAGAACAGGCGTATGCATAACAAAAACAAGGGAAGCAAGATAAGATAAAAAGAAAATATAATTATATGCAGGGGCAGTTAAAAAATAGCAGCTCCTGTTGAGCATGAAGCTCTAGGACATTCAGTAGAAGACCTATGCTACAAATGACTGAAAGCTAAAAAAACAAAGCTGCTAGAGGAGAGAGACATGGAGAGATCAAGGGCACAGCTGGATTCCTGGTTCTACTGCAGCAGGGAATCACTGACCTGAAATGGCCCGTGAGGAAGCCTTGCTCAGGGCTACAGAGGAAAGTGAAAATTCCCTGGGGACTGGTGCCAGTCTGTCCCGGGGGAAAATTCTGTTCTGACCCCAAACCTGACAATTGGCCATTCCCTGCACATGTGAGCAAGACCTGCCTCCCTGCCAGCCCATGGATCATCAGTCCTTCTGAGGCTTAGACAACACACTGATAGAGCAATGGGCTCTATCACTGTTCTATCAAAACTCTTTTTTTTTTTTTGTTCAGTGAGCAGTTTAGAAAGTGTTTTACTGAGGCAAGTGTATCTGTTGCTTTATCTTTTCTAGGTTGGTTCATTGCCGTTTAAAAATTGTCAAGGTTTCATGGATGATCCTGCAGTGAGTTACAGTTTCATGATGCTTTATATAATTTTATTTTCCTAATAGAGAGGAGGTTATGACCATGATTTCCTGTGGAATTGCGTCGTGCTGAATCCAGATCTATACTTCTCAGTGTTACTAGTGGTGACATGATCTCTATATGTCTTGTTAGTTGGTCTTGTGTAGCAGGCTGAAACATGTCCACAATGAGTTTGGTCTCATGTGGTTTTTTGAAACCTTTATATGTGCTTGTGCGGTCCAAGGCTGTGTGGAGCTAGATGTTTTCTTATCTGCTTGATCAGTACATTAGAAAGGGAAGTTGACTTGAGGTTTTATACGGCCAACTCTGAAGACCAAGCGAGCAATGATGCCCATGGGCAGGAGCTCAGGTAGCACCCCCATAAAACCAGCCAGGCCAGCTAGAAACAAGTCCCAGGGTGGTCCTGCGGGAGGGCAGCTGAGCTTCTTGCACTGAGGCAAATATGGGACCCACAGTTCTGCCCGCATCACACAGCTTGCCCGGGGAGCTGTGTTGCTCCCTCTGGGCTCTGCTGAGTGCAGAGGCCCCCTGGCATGGCTGGTCCCATGCTGGCTGTCAGCGGGGCTAGCACTCGCTTCCAGCCTCCTCTTTTTGCCAGCCCTTATGTGATGTATATTTTTAGTGTTTCACGTTAAATTATTGTCCTGTATCCCTGATAACTTGATGGCTCAGACTCGTTTTGCTTGTGATAGAAAACGTATTCCCCTTTCTTCCTGCATGTTTCAGCAAAGGCCTGTGCAAAGTTTCTTTGACTAAGTTGATTAATTTGACTCCTCTATTAGGTTTTCCCCCATTATACTCAATTCTTGCTTTGCATTCTCCCACCTCCCAGCTTGGCATTGCTCGCATTTGCTCTCGCACAAATAGTGGCGTGCTGCTTTTCTTGGATGTTCTCATCCTTGCTCTGGAGGGAACGGCCTCTTCCCTGCTCCACTTCACCTTCTACCTCTGCCAGTGCGCTTGGTTGCTAGATCTGTTTATATTTCCTGTTTTTTAAGTCCTGTTAATATTTCAGATTAGTATATATCCGATAATGGCACAAATCTGCTTTGTGCCATTTGGCAACGCATTTTTTGCCTGCTTCTCTGCAGTCTCTTTTACATATTCCTCATGTTCTAGGCATTGAAGATGCTCCTGAAGTACACCTGGGACTTCACATGGGTCAGGCCAAGTACACCAGAGATACACAGCAGAATACACAGCAGGAGGCAAGTAGGCAGGCGTGCAGGGGTGAACGTGTATGTTTTGGAGGGATACAGCTTAAACAGGACTGCCGTGCCTGGTGTTCCACATGCCTGCTTAACTAAAGGACAGGCTTGTGATGTTTGCAGGTAGTCTAGAGGTAAAGAAGATGTAGGGTCTTGCTCAGACTGTGTGTTGTTGTGGATTGTGCGGGGATGAGATGTGGTGGAGGGCACCACATGTGGTGACGGTGTCTCCAGGGCATAGCAGGACCTGCAGAGAAGCTGCCAGGCACTGTACATGGTGCCATATGGAGCTTGGACTGGACATGCTGGTCCTGGACCATACGTGGACATTACTGCATCCCCGTGGCTTTCAGCGCTGGAGCTGCGGGATAACCACCCATGTGGGCAGGATTCCCTGGAGCTTCTTTGTGACTCCTGCTGCTTAACGCAGCCGAGCGAGGGTGCAAGCTGGAAAGCTCCCTGCCAGGGCATGTCCTGCAACGTGCTCTCTTATTGTCTTATCTTGCAGAGATAACTGTGCAAATTGCCTAGCTTGGTGATAACGAAGGGTACTTGTTTCTGACGTGTCGCCTATTCAAACATGAGTGGTTAGAGTTTGTTAATCTCAGCAGCCATCCTTATCACCGACAGGTTCATCTCTAGCAAATGGCTGGTGGTTTTTTTTTTTTTTTTTTTTTTTTAACATTGCCAAGCGTTCATTCTTCAGGGAGATGTCACAATTCTTGCAATTCTTGTTTTTCCTTTATTCTTATTTGAAAGGTGTTTAGACACTTCTGTGATCGAAACTAAAGAGAAATATAACGTACCTATGTAAAGATGTTCTTTGAAAAGCAATTTTACCTTCCTGTCCCAGACTAGGAGCTTTTGTGGAAAAATACACGGCAAAACCATGGTAAATCGGTTGAAGGACAGGTGTAAATGGGTAATATCATCTCCTTTTTGATATGTTTGAAGTCATATTGAATGATGTGTTTTTTATTGCCAACTGGGTGCATCAGCAGAAATCGGTGCTATTTTCAGGCTTATCACAGCCTGTCCCAAATTTTGTATTGTACAGATTTTGGTCTGTACCAAAATCTGAGACCAGTGTCATTCAAAGCTGATGAGATGAATCTGGTTTGATTTGCGCCGTTTGCCCAGGCTACTTAAAAGATCTTGACTCAGTAATATGAAATAGTGTTTTTTAATGCAAATGACCTGGTGCTGAAAACCTTTTCTTGAATGAACAGTCATTCCAAAATGAATGGGATTTCTGCAAGGGTAACTGTTATTGGAAGAACTTTCAGGAACAAGCAGTGAAGCAGCTTTTTCCTATCATTTAATACTAAAAACAAACAAACAAAAAAAATCCCAAACGAACTCCTCCCCCAAAACTCTCTCTGAAATAGTGTATTTATGGTTTAATCATCATATTTGGACTGAGGCCTAAGTGCTTAAAGATTTAACTCCCAAAGGCAAAACTGTGGAACCTTATTAAATCTGGGCATGGATGATAGGAGTTTTGTAATTTTAAGTGTTTAGGATTAAAATTGCATTTACCAGCAGCTCTGTGAACTGTGACCTTGGCATCGTGTTTTCTAGGTGACACTTGGCGGTTACCCTTTCATCTATTGATCTATTCCTCCATCCCATGCCCTGACGTTGCCTGTGCTGAGTGAGAACCAAGCTAGATACTGTTTCTCTAGCAGGGTTACGGGAAAGTTGCTGCCCTGCTTGTGCCCGGAAAAGTTGCTCCAAAAGGCCTGTTTCCAATCACTTGGGCAGGTTGAAAACTACCTCTCCTGGAAATCAAGGATGGGAAAGCAGGACCTCTCCCGAGGCTCCAGCAGTACCAGGAGGCTTTAGCTGCTGGGGAATGATCACTTGGAACCACATCTCAGGCTAGTGTGAGATTATGGGAGAGATACAGACAGAAGTTGTGGGAGAGAACTTAATGCCATGGTGTGAGAAGGATCATTTCTCTTGAAACTGAGGGCCCCGGGGCTCCCAGTGAATAAAATGATTTGCAAACACAGGCATGATATTTGTAGGCTTAAGAGTTGGAGTCACTGGAGGAGGAGTGGCTTATGCACCAAATGGTTTTGCTGATATTCAGAGGGACCTCAACAGACTGGAGAAGTGGGTGGAGAGGAATTTCATGAACCTTATCAAAGGAAAATGCAGTGTCCTGTACCTGGGGTGGAACAACCCCATTCACCAGTATATGCTGGAGGTCAAGCACCTGGGAAGCAACATTGCAGAGAAGGACCTGGTAGTCCTGAAGTTGTGGAGTCTTCATCCTTGGAGATATTCAACCCCCAATTAGATATGGTGCTGGGCAACCTGCTGTAGCTAACCCTGCTAGAGCAGGAGAGTTAAAGCACCTCATCTCCAGAGGTCTCTGCCAAGCTCAACTACTGGGTGATACTGTGAGCTCGCTCGAACTTGCCCCTGTGTTTTCTGCATGTCAGGTGGTGGTGGTCCTCAACTCACGTGTGCGGCTGCTTGGAGCAACAACTGAGTGACTGCCTTTCTCAACCCGCTTTGTGATACACAGATTTCCTGCAGATGTGAGTTCTCATGGAGCTTTTCTGTCACCCCCAGGTTGTGAGGGAAGACCTCCAGGACCGTCCAGGATGGCATGAGGCGGCAGCTGGTGATGAGGGGATGTGCCCGCGCCCTCTTTGACCTGCTCGCCCAGCCGGTGCCCGCGGCGCCTCCCGCCTGGCACATTGGCCGCTGCCCGTCTCTGCCGCACGCCGCGGTCCTGGTGCTCCGCTCCGCCTGCTTGCCTCGCCATGGGAGGATGCTTCTCCAAGCCCAAGCCCGGTGAGTGCTCCCCGGCGCTCTGCTCCTGCCGCCCGGCAGCTCTGCAGACTGAAGTAGGTCAGCCATGCGGAGGTCTCCGCGGGAGCCGGCCCTGGAGAATGTTAATTCTCGGCTCCTGCGGGGAGGATTATGGACCTCTTAATCCCCCCAGAATTCCTTTGCACATTCACTCACATGCAAGGAATTGGGCAAGGGCTTTAGGGGAGCTTTTTGGGGGCGAGATGCAGTGAACTGGAGCCACAGTGCGCAGCGGGAGGAAAGCAAGCTGGGCAGGGGACTCAGTCACGCTACGAGTCGAGGGCAAGCGTTCTCTTCAAAGCTGTTCTGAACTCAAAGACAAATCCAAAATAATAAGCGCATTTCCCACTTAATTTGTCCTCAATGTCTCATCTGCTGTGATTCCCAGCACTGCTTTGCAGCCCCATCCAGAGAAGCTGTGCGTGATCTTCCTCAGCCTCCCTGCAATATTTGCTGCATTCCCTCCCGTGTCTGAGCCTCCTCTCCCTCTCGTACAGCTGCTGGCCTGTGGCTTGATCCACTTAATGACCTTTCCTGCTTCTGTTTGGGTGCCACTTTCTGTCTCTTCTCAATTCTCAGGGAGATAACTGGTCCCCTCATGCTCTGACATGAGTTTGTGCGATATCTACCCCAGTGCAGATACTGGTAACTCTTTCTCAAGAGTCTTCTTGATGCCTTGACTTTGCCAGTCACTGACAAGCCCTGAATTTTCTCCTTGTTGGAAGGGAGAAAGACCATCTACCTGGTTGCTTTGGCCTTGGGCACCTGGATCTCAGGGGTGCTCCCTTCTGCAGACCCCTGCAGTGCACTTTGGACATCCCCTCCCTACAGCTCTGCCCTATGGGCTCCCTGCTCCCGTTCTGGGCTCCTCCTCTTGGCATGTCCTCTCGGGACAGGCTCAGAGACCCAGAAGGTTTGGTGGTGCGACCTGGGTGAGGTTTGCAAGGCCTCAGGTACCCACCAAATGGGGTCCTCTGGGCTGCCCCTTCTTGGCAGGGCCCTGGCACCCAAGCTGTCTTTGAGTCTGGGACGCAGGGTGTTTTCTGAGACACAAAGAGGAAAGGAAAGTCGGGCTTCTGGGATGTTCACCCATCCTGTGGTGATTTTGCTAGTCATAATAGTGCCCCGATGCATGGGACGCTGTGGCCAAATACCTGAACTACAAGTTTTCCTTTATGGAAAAGCCACACTGCTTTATGTCCTTGTTTGACGTATTTAGGGAGTGAAAACACATCCAGGAATAAATGTCATCACTGACTAAACCTGTAGCAAACTCCCCTGGCAGTTCCTTTTTACTTTGTATACTGTCAGCAAAAGTCTGTTTTATCTTAGGCCGGTGCAGGAATAAGAGCTCCGCAGGCACATTTCCTGTAGTGCATATTTTCATGTAGAGCTGTATTTGCAGAGCAGGCAAATGCCTGAAAATGCCCTACTGCAATATAACACCCTGTCTGTAACTCTGCTTTTGATTAGTGCTTTTCAAAAGCTTTTGACAAGCCTTTCCCCAGCGCCTTGTTTGCACACCATTGGCTGGAAGTGCTTCATCTCCGAGATTATAAAACCTCCAAATGCAGGAAGATAAACAGAGATGCATTTGCAGCTACTGCCCGCTCTGGCCAAGAGGTTTCACAACCTTTTTATAATATTTGCCATTTACTTTTCTTGCAGGAACAGTAAACTGTAAGGCTAAATAGTGGACATGGCTATTTCTTAAAATCCTTTTGTCAAATGAGAAGGATGGGCAGGGGCCACATGGAGCCATCTTCTCTCTCAACAATGTCTTGATGTGAAGGGAATATTTAAATGTCATCCTGAGGTCAATAGGCCTTAATGTACTCAGTTATGTTCAAAAGATGTGTGTAAGGTTCTTATCTGCATCCATCTTGTTGTTCCAAGAGAGACCCTCGGTCTTTCTGAATATCCTCTGCATTTCTCAAGGTAACCTTGAAATCACACACACGTTACTGCATTTTGGAAGGACCTTCTGCTGAACAGATAACCAGTATAAGTGTGGCTATTGCTGTAGAACCCTACGCTGTTCTGATATGTAAGTGTTTAGTTAAAAGCTGATATTCAAGTACTGGCGTCATCTTTTGTTCTCTCTGGTGGTGCAATCACGAGTCCAGGCGCTATTCTGAAGGCCTCATTCTCAATCTGTGCATATTTTTTTTCCCATTTTCATCAGGGTGCATGGTGTATACGTGAAGAAGTTTGCGTTGCCATCTGGCACATTGTGTTGGGATCACAGCTCCGCTCCAGCAGGAGAGGCAACGCATGCCAAGGTTTTAGGTGCAGGGGCTCGTCGTGCACCAGCACCCACATGTGAGACTATTCTGTGTTAGCTGCTGTGTTTGCTTGCTGGCCTTCCTGCAGCTTCTTTCAGTACTGATCTCTTTTCTAGAGGCTGTTCAGGGCAGTTCACAGACTGTTCATTACCAAAAGTCCTCATTATGGTGTAGTTAAGTTTGTCTGGGGCATGTTATCCTTCCAGAATGTAAAATTAGGTGAAATTTGAACTTTGGAAAACCTGGAAATGGAGAGCTGTGGTTTACAGGAATGCAGTATAAATACTGCAGTGGAAATCCCAGAATTAGAAGATGGGCTTGTGAAATATGTTTAATTATTTTTCTGTGCACTTTTCTCTAGGGTTAGAGTTTGACCACTAGACAGGATCGAAAATGGTCTATGGCTCATATGGCTTTTCCAAATATATCTGAGCATAAGAATGTGTCTGGCTGTAAGCAGAGAATGTGGATCGTGTTCCTTGCAGTTTTATTTATATATATATATATATATATATATACACACACACACACACACATATATATATTTATGTGTGTATGTATATATATATATATACACACATATATGTTGCCTGAGGAGGTTTGTGAATCCTTCTGAGCTTTGCTCCACCAGGGTGGTCATGGCTTGGTTGGCAGACCCTGTGACCCTCCAAACCCTGTTTTCTTGTGAGTCCATTTTTTGCTGAAATTGGCATCTGGAAAGACAGGGTAGAAGCAGGTACGTTTGACCTCCTTTTTTTTTCCATCAACTTCGCCATTTTTTTAATAAGAAATGCTTCTCAGTCTCTTTCAGGCCACTAAAAGTAGTTGTCATTTAGATTTTCAGTGTCAATGTAACTAACTAACTAAAGATGAGGGGCGTTATGGGACTGCTGAGGGATCTCTTGTGGGTCATGCACCTCGGGTGGACCTGAAAGATGTCAGGACTGTAGAGTCCTGACAGGGAGAGATCCCAAATATGGCCCACAGTGACATTTTTTTTTCTATACTGGGTGCAAAAAATAATTTTATTTTGGAATATGTTTCTGTTGGAATTGAGTCTCCTTTGATTTTGTTTGGTTGTCCCAGTTGCTTCCTGGGGTTTGAGTTACGAATTCTGCATGAAACCATTCTTGGATACAGAGGTCCCTGGAGCAGCACTGGGCGCCCAGTCACCCTTCTCCAAGTGAACATCCCTATCCACCAGCCAGGGGTAGTGGCTCACAGCTTCTCCCACTCACTAGGCTGCAACCTCAGGGCTCAGGTACAGGGCTAAAAGTGGCTTTGCATTGTCCCAGGCAAGAGATTGAAAGGAATAATGTTTAAGAATGAATTAATTTGCCTGAGGTCTAATGAAGTTTTAATGACCAGCCCCCAGGTTTTAATGATTACCAGCTGTAGGAGAAAACATGTGAAAACATCATGTTTGTAGCATGAAGGGAAACAGAGTCAATTGAGATATAGAAGGGGCTGCCCAGTGTTGGGATGAGGTTTCTGGACGTGTGTCTAGGTAGCCCAGCAGCACTCGGCTATTCTATTTGAGACCTGACTCAGGGTTTCCAAAGACTGAGAGTTGTCAGGGCTGTGTGAGATGCACATTACTGTACAGTATTAGCATCTGCAAATAAAATAACCCAACCTGATTTTGCATGTTCTTATAAAATACTTGCACTGCTGACCTGCTGCTAATGTGCTTCCTATATATGTATGTGCCTAAATGCGCACATATGCACACATGGACAGCAACAGATTTAAATGCATGTGCCTAATATGTCCCAAACAATTCACTTTTTAAGCTATGGAACCTCTTTTATTGGGTTATTGAAGACTAACAAAGGAGCATGTTGAGCGTGGCTGCCTCACGCCAGGTGACTTGGAAAGCTAAGCTTGTTTTTATGGATGTCTTTCATGTAAACATCATTTTCCTGATCAGAGTAGAGACAGATTCCTGCATAAACTCAGGTGCACCAAGCCCTGGGTTCCAGAAGGGATCAGCACATAGGGTTGCAGGTCCTTGGCCACACCACATGAGGAGGAGGAAGAGGCAGGGGATGCTGGTGGTACAGAGAGAAGCCAGGGCAGTGGGTCAGGGAGAGAGGAGTAGGAGCTGCCCTGCACAGAGACAACAGGAGACAAGTGGGGCTGAAATAGGAGGAGGGATAAGAATTTATGCTTTTTGATTTTTTTTTCATCTTTATTCATGAAGACTCCTATACCCATGGGTAGGAATTACCTAATTCAAGCATAGTTTGGAAACTGTTGAGAATAACAGCTCAAGTGACAGCTTTGAGTGTTTGTTCCATACCCAAGGCATTTACCAGCAGCAACATCATTACTAGGGCTTGAATCCACTGAGTTTGCCAGTCCCAGCCTGGTTCCTTCCTGTGCAGTGATGTCCTATGACGGTGACACCATGACTTGGTGGCACCTTGGGCAGACTCAGAGGAAGGTGCTGCTCGAGGGCGCTTCGTTTTGATGCAAACCAAGATGCCCTGTTTTGATGCTGGCTTTTTAACGGCGCCAGTCTCGCCTGTGACGCAGTGTGTCTGCAATCCGCTCTTAACACGGTTGCATTTCCTTAAGGCTGTCTTTGGATAGTTCCCCAATCAAGCATCTAATCACATCAAATGATTCCCGTGCTTCTTTGACTGGAAGTGGAATAAATTGATGTTGATTGTATTCCATAATTGTGTCCTGCAAAATCCATGTCTGGATTCCAGATGTTTTAGGAAAACATTGCTTATTAAAAACAGCCTTTTTGCTGTCCACCCTCTGAGAGCTGTGTTGCATCACCAAAGCTTGGGTAGAGCTTGAGGAAGAAATTTGCTCGCAGAAAGGGTTTTCTTGTTCTCAGCGTGCAGAGCTGGGTGTATTTGCAGTAGCTGCCGCAGCTCGGACACAATAACGCAGCAGAAGTTCACGTCTGCTGCCCCTTCCTTTGGTGCACCCCTGTGTACCCCTGATGATGGGTACACAGAAAACTGCTTTAGGAGATCAGAGCATATCCTGCCTGTGCCTGGTTTCGGTGCCAGGATTCGCGGCTCAGCAGAAAGCCGTCCCCTCTCCCACGCTGCCAGGCTGTGGAGAGCAGGGAAGTTGCGTCTGTGGCTCTCCAGGAGCCCAGGTAGGTCCCCAGGGGGGTTCATTTGCCCAGTCTAACCAGGCATGATTAAAAACGTCATTGTCAAGTGAAATCTGCTTTAAAGCGCGTTACAGCATTGGGCTCTGACCTCTCTCGGCAGCGGGTTCCGCGGCGGGCGCCGTGCTGGGGCCGAAGGGCAGTGGCTGCCGGCGGCCGTGGAAGGCACCATGGAGCCCTCGGAACCGCAAACTGCAGCCCTTTCCACCCTCGGGGCAGGGAAAAAGCAGATTTCTCTTGAAGAGGAGACTGGCTGCATGTCCCCAGGGGCAGAGCTGGCACCAGGGGAGCCCGCGCAGCCCCTCGCACAGCCCCTGACGTGGGGACAGAGCGTGCAGGGCGGCACAGAGATGGGCTTGTAAAGGGATGGCCACCCTCTGCCGCAGAGCACTGGCTCCTCACCGGCGCTGTGCGCCTTGCAGCCGTCACTGCAGTGACGACATCTCCTCCTCCCAACCTCTGGCACCCTAATTTGACATTGGTTTTTGTGTCTTTATTTTATGCCCACTAGGCACTGATTGATTTCCCTTTCCGTCCTCTTATGTTTGTCATCCTCATCATCAGTCCTCTGACCGCTGTGAGGTCACTTCATGGGGGAGGAAGGCTCCCCATCCACTCCCGAGTGTCCTCCTCCTCCTCCCAGGCTGCCTGCAGGGTGTCACAGCCTTGCAGGATCCTACTCCAAATGCCACCTCTTGGACAGAGGGCTCATTTTGCAGAGCTCCTCCTTGCTGCTTGCCTTGGCTTGCACCATGACCTTTTGGCCATCATGCCTTTCTGCTGCCGTTCTGCTTTCCCTGGAGTCACCTGCAATATTCTGGGAGGCAGGCACAGCCACATGTCAGCAGTGAATCTTCACACAGGTGCATCAGAAGACATGATAATCCTGGGCAACGTGTCAGCCTTTGGCTCAGGAGAAATAGCGGGCTGTTGTGTGGTTGACCTCATCTCCTCTCCCAGCCTTTGCGTTGCCTGGGGTTCCTCCTCACCTGTTGGGAGATCTCCCTTTGTGGAGCTGGACTGATGAGTTGAAGGATCTTGAAGGATGGCAGACGTGGAGGCCCAAGCGCAGGGATGGAGATGTGCTCCAGGCTGTGGACAGTTTGCTGCTGTCGCTGCTTGCTGAGTGGGCATTGCCTGGTGTCCACGAGGGGAGATTCCTCCCCGCTGATGCTATGCGTGAGCTGCCTCCAAAGCAGCTTAGGCAGAAAGTGTGAGCGTGCACCCCTCTTCTTGAGGAATGTGTGTGGTGGAAGTATTCCCTGTTTCCACCAAGCAGTGTCGTGAATGTCAATTTATGCAGAGATTGTGGTTATCGCTGGACAAAACCTAAAGATGAGGAGGATTATGACTAGTTTAAGGAAAAAGTTACTGTTATCTTTTTGTGGAAACAGATTGTCAAGGAAAAAAATGCAACAGTGAAACATAGTAGCTTCTGCTAATTGAATTTTTGCCGCATGTTCCCAGCAGGTCCTGCAGGTTGCCTTCCGTTCTCAGATTAAGGATGGAGGCACTGTCGTTCCTCCAGTGGGCTGCACTTTTCTGCTTACATTTCTGTCTTTCAGCCAAAGATTTTTCCTTGTCTTTGCTAGCTCAAGGGTTTGCTACCACAGTGCCCTCTCGTAGACCTGTCAGGCGGGGTGAGTTTTCTGCTCTTGCTCTTAGTGTCTCCTGGATTGCCTTCTCTGCTAGGTTGTCTCAGCCACTGCTTTTCTCCTGTCCTAAATGAATGACTTTTCTTCTTTCTCTTTTGCATTTGTTGTCCTCTTGATTCTTTTCCAAGCAACTAGCATTTTAGGACTTGAAATAAATATTGTGCTGCAATAGGCGAAGCTGAAAATACTTTGAGCTTTTCTCTTGAGGTGGCAACACAGTGAGCAGGGCTCTTCATGCTCTTTGGTGTCACGCTATTCCCTTCTCCTTGCTTTTTTTAACATGTTGCTTTTGTGGGATTTAATTTTCATCTCCTGCCTAGCTTTTCCTCTTCATGACCTTTACAAGACTGGCAAAGCTAAATAATATCCTATTTGCTTGGGATGCTTCCTCAAGCTCTTGGTAATTATCTTCTGACTCACTATAAAACTCCCCTGGTGTTTATTATAAATATTAATAAGTTTAGTTTCATAAAGTCCCCAGGAGATAAAGTGATCTTTTATCCTTGTTTTATAGATGTGCACCCAAAACACCCAAAATGTGTTTTAAGTTGAATCTGTCATCTAGCATGCCTATGTTTAGATGCTAGACCTGGATTTTTCCAAAGCCCTGGCCTGTGGGGTTATTGTCCACCATCCCCATGGCATTTGGGGCCACCCAGGCAGTGCTCAGACTCAGGATATCTAGTCAGTCTCCAAGGAACCTTGGGAAGTGCTGCCCAAGCAGAGGCTGAGATGCCTTCACCACACTTCTCTTGCCAGGAGAGGGGAGCATGTTCCAGCAGACCCAGACACTTCATTGCTGCACTGTCAAGCCTTTCTGGCCCAGGTGGCCCCATCACAGTGGGGGCTCCTCTGCTTTCCATGTGCCCCTCTAACGCAGGTTGGACTCTTTGGCCTCTGTCCAAGTCTTCTGACCTCAAGGCCTGACCCCCAGTTTCATCCTAGGCATTTCCCTATCTTTTCCCTTCACACTCCCAAAGTCTTGTATCCAGCATACTCAGGGAAATTCCCTTAGTTTGTGTTTCTCATGTCATGAAGACCTTTATTTAGTTGCCCTTGCTATAGCTGAAGTTCCTCTTACTTTGTGTAGCACAAGTTGAAGTGGCTTCATGTTTGCTGGTGTATCCCACTGCAGTCTCCGGTCTGCCCCTGCTCCTGCTAGTCTCCAAGCACTTTCTGTTTTCAAGTGTGGCCTGGTTCTCAGACAGAGGAATGTTTCTGGGTGTCTTTATTACTGTTGCTGAGTCTTCACTCTCTGCTTAGGTCACGTTGGCCACGTTGCTTCACCACTGATTCCCAAATGGTTGCGCAGATGTTGCAGCATGTGAGAGGGCAGAGACCTGCTGGCTCTGGTTTCCATCTCCCTCCCTGACTGCACAGATTGTTCTGTTAGGGTAAGAAGCCAGATCTGACATGTTGAGAAGAGAGCTGCACAGGTAGTGTAGAGCCTCAAAGGGTCCATGAAACAAATTTCTGTGGAGAACACAGATCAGAGCAAGTTGCCTTTGGCCAGTGCTACTTTTAGGGTGTTGGCGTGCTGGAATCTCAGCCGTTTGTGCCAGCTTGAAGTCAGTCGGAGTCCCATCTCAGCGGTACGGAGCAGCTCTCACGTGTTGCTGAGCTCTGCACTTCCTCAGCAGCTCTCCGTGCCCGGAGTCCTCCACATGTGCTGGCCTAGTCAGCGTCGTGTTGCTCAGCCTGATTCCCACCATCCCCACAGCTCTGTTGATGTGAGAGGCACCCACCAGCCTTTCCTTTCCAGGTCCTCACTGCTGTCCCAGAGATTTCCTATTTGCCCCAGTGATGAGGAAAAAGGTTGGTGCTGTCCCTGCCTGTCTGCAGCGCTGCGCATTTCCTCCTCACCCTCTGTTCTTCCTGGCCCACATACAAGCTATTCTGATGGATCTTCTGATCCTAACTCACAGGTCCCTGAGGTACCTGTGACCTGTGAGCTCAGGAGGACCCTAAGCAACTGATATGATCTGGGAGAGAAGCAAGAACAGGAGAAAAATCTATGAGGAAGAGTGATGGGGGCAACTCTCCATGCAACGTTCCAGGCTGCCGAGGACAGTTCTTGCTTCTCCCACTTCATGCTGAAGATTGATTTTAAACTGAAAACCTCACACAGTAATAATGTAGAACATTTTAAATATCAGTTCTTATTAATTGGCCTCTGCCATATAGCTTTGGCTCTTCTGGTTAATTATGACAACAAGCAATACAAGAATTTTTTTGATGTCTGTTTGAACCCTACAGGCCTAGGCACTGCTGACATCTGACTATCTAAAGCAGTATTCCATTAAAAAAGGCAGGAGTTTTGACTGATGGATTGTTTTCCACCAGTTACTAATATCTCCTTGCAAGAATAGGTACTTTATGCATGCAAAGGTGCATGACAGAGGAAGAACTGTGGGATAATGGACTCTGTAATCAAGTCAAGTTTGAGATTAAATTCCCAAGCAAGCCAACAGAAACATCAATTCTCCTGGCATGTGTCATCCCCTTTAGAACTTCAAGAAAGCCAGGAGAGGCAGAATGACAGCAAAGCCTCCTGCTCCATTTTAATGAAGATTTCTGTTTGTTCCTGCAGTTGAAGTGAAAATAGAAGTTGTGATACCTGAGAAGGAGAGAAGCAAGGAAGAGATGTCACCCAATGGGAAAGCCAGCCCACTTGTTTACAAAGTCAATGGGACTGCCCGCCATTATCATCTTGAGGAACATCCCATTGCCAGCAATCCCTACCACAATCCCAAGGATGTGGTGGAGGCCTCTGTGTGCCATGTGAAGGACCTAGAGAATGGACAGTAAGTGCCTAAAATCTTTACTGGAAACCTGTAAAATCTCTGGAGGCTTTAAAACCCAAACTGAACCCATTATCTTGTTCCTTACATCTTCTGATAATGGTAGTTTAATTTAGGATTTTTTTTCCCTCATATTAATAAAATATCATAACAGGTGAGTGACAGCTTCTGTTTTATACCAGACTGACTACCATTATTTTGCAAACTGCTCTGTCTGCCATGGGGCTCTACTTAGAAAGCCTGCATGGTCTGTAGCATTCCTTCCCAGCAGTGTCTGTCTAGTTTGCTGTAGACAGTCCTGTTGATTGGTTTTATATTTAGTGTTCTAGACTTAGTGTCTTTACAAAACAGCATAAGCAGAACAACCATTCATCAAGCTGTTGGAGTAAATCAGGTACAGCAGTGCAAGTCATTCTGAGCTTGTTTTTCTAGTTGAACGCATTTTGTTTTCAACTTCTTTTTTGGTCAAGAATGGAATTTTCCAATTCTTTTGCTAATGGAGTTGCACTTCATCTGTGTCCAGTTTCGCTAAATACATTTGACTAAGAAATGTATTTCTTAGTCACTATGTTTTATAGGCAAGTGTTTTTGCTTGGGATAGATATGCCTTTTGTATAGCTAATTCCATTGATTTCATCTAGCATCCAAGCTGGCACTGTCACTGCATGAAATAAAGCATAGTTGGAAATAACCTTTTGCTCCAAAGAGCTTTAACTGATATCAGATATGTGGGAAATGGTAGGATTGTGGGAACTCTTTGCTTTAGATTAAATGATATTGTTTCAATATATTCTAGAATCCCCCATTTAATACAAGCTACTTTGTACTAAATCTGAGGAGCTTCTGGGCCTATCAATTATTCAATAATTTTACCTGAGAATAAATTATAACTTTTAATTGTGATGGAAATTTAAGCATTAGAATGTTCTACATAGGGATGCGTTGTTCCGTTCAAGTGAGCGGTGATACCAAGGTAGGGGAACAGAACCTCAGGATGAGGACAGGGGTGCCTCATAGCTGGAATGAAGCAAAAATGGGGGAGACTGTCTTGGGAAATATTAATTGCATAATGCAAGCCCTGAAGGTTAATCTGCTGTACCCAGTTTCCAGTGACAGGATGGAGCCAAATGGCTCCTGTGATCACAGCAGTGAGGAGGAACCAAGTTTTCTTGGGTGCAGGTTCTGCTGACCTTGTGTTGGTCCTGGTTACTAAAAGGGTGTGTTCTGCTTTGTTGCTTCTGTACAAGGGTGTTGGAAAACTAGGGCTTAGATAAATACATTGAGTTATTAGTGCACTGTAAAGTATACAATATAGTAGATTAAAAGAGCCTTGTCTACACTGCTGCTCAGAGAGAAGATGAAAAGTGATTTGACTGTAATATGTAAGAATATACCTACAGAAAGCATCTCTTATAGCAGGCAAAAGCTGAAGCACGAGCTAGCAGCTTGAGCCAGTCTGGCAAAGTGATTCACCTGCAGTTAACCATTGAAAAACTTACCAAGTACTACAGGGGATTTTCCATCAGTCAGCAATTCTAAACTGGGTTTGGCTCTTTGTCTAATAGATTCAACCTCGTCCAAAAGAGAGGTAACGGTGAGAAGATTCTGTGGCTTGTGTAAGCAGTGGGCCAGACAGGAGGAGCACCAGGTGCACAAAGAAAGCTTAGTGTTCCCTCGCCTCGTTCACAGAGGTCTTTCCCAGGTTAGAGCTGAGTTTTAGCTAGTGCTTCCCAAGTGGAAATTGGAGCAGGACAGCAGGATGGCTTCTCAAGTGAGTAAATAGCTCAGCTGGGAACATTCAGTATAAATTGCTGTCTCACTCACTTTCAGAATTAGCATGTCATGAGGTGTCTTGCTTTCTGTTGCTTTCACGGTGCCAGGTCTTGTTTTTGACTCTCAGATCATGCAGTTCCTTAGACAAGTTGTAAATTCTTTCCCTTATCTTTCTATAAGACTATGGTTGTCATTTAACGAGAACCACAGGTTTTATTTGAAATACTGCACAGCTGAGGAATGCAGTAGGACTTGTAGTGGTTTATTCACATTGTGCTGACTGAAGGATGTCTAGGTGCCAAGTATCCTGCACAGGGAGAGAGCAGAGCTGCATTGCTTGGGCATAGAGGTGCCAGGGCAATTTGCTTGAAAAAGAATTGCTCCCGAGGGCAGGTCTGGTGAACTGTGCAGTTTTCTTGGCCTGAGGTAGCGAGGAATTTAAGCCTTTGCCTTCACTGTAGTGGGATCAATCATGTAGGTAAAGCAGGTGCATCCTTGAAGACTTGTTCAAGGAAGGTTTGGATGATCCAGGTGGCCTTGTAGGCTGACCACTGGTTTCACCTTCAAGTTACTGAGGGAGACAGTGGTGCCTCCGTAGCCTGGATGCAGGTAACAAGTTACCATGTTAGCCAAACAGAAAAAAACTTGCTCTGTTGCACAAACAAGGTGAGTCCACTTCGTCTGAAACCTAGAGACCTAGCATTTGTGTAGAGCATTCATGGCTTGTGCACGTCCAATAGGTTTCCTGAGCACAAATTTCTTTGTGTGGACACCAGAGATGTCTTCAGTAGATCATATACGCTAGGTCTGCTGTGCTGATGATCCACTTAGTGCTATGGGGACAGTCAGGATAAACAGACTTTCCTGGGATAAAATTTCTGGATTAAAGAGAGGACACCTCTGTCCACCCAGGGAAAAGCAGATCTGTGCAGCTGCATGTCCAGTTCCCTGCAAGAGGAGGGACACCCCTTGTCTCCCCTCTGCATTCCTTGGCTGTTGGCTGAGACTCTGCACTAGGGAAATAGCTTCTGATAACCACATCGGGAAGAGGCTGAGCACCTTGCACGTGGAGATTGCACTGGTAGGCAGGTTGCATTGGGCGTTGTGGGCTCGTGGTTGGAAAGGGAGTAGCTTCGTGGGGAGAAAAGGAGGTGAGGATAGGACAAGCTGGAATGTGGGGCTGATGGAAGTAGTGAGAGAGCAGAGAGCTGGGAGTAAATATCTCAGCAAAGTCCGTCTCACCTAACAATTCTTGGATATCCTGCACTGCTGCTATGATTAGAAATCTTCAGAACCCCCCCTAGCAAAAATACACAGCTCCAGAGCAGGAGAAGGAGCGGGGACATGCAACAGAGTCCTGGTGCACCAGAGCCTTCTCCATCCAACTCTCTCCCTATGGAGAGGAGAGCAATGGGCAGCCTCCAGGAAATGATGGACTGATGCAGTTTGAAGTCATACATTTCACTGGGGAGTGAAACTGCCTGGTGTCCTCATTAGGGGCACTTCAGATATGAGAAATGCTTTGTTTAAATTTGTTATTTGTCTACAACCTACTCCACAACATTTCTGTGTATGGTCTGTAGGGCTTGGAAAGACTTGCAAATAAAAATACCGGTTCTAGCTGCATAAAGTGTATGGCCAGCCAGCCTGAAGCGAGGACAGTGAGGGGACACAGCTGGGCCCCACTGAAGGACAACCAGGTTGTTTGGTTAGGACCCGAGTGAAAATGAAAACGGTCTGTTCCAGGCATCATCATCTGCTACCATCATCTGAAGTAAACTAAGATGAGAGGAAGGAACCAAAAGTTTCTTGGAACTTGATCAGAATTTGTGCTATTTTGAATGGTGTCCTCCAATGGTGAATTACAGATCAACTCCTACTGTCTCACTCAAGCCGTGTGAGGTAGAAAGGATTTTCAAAAGGGCCATTTTATGGCATTATTAATCAGCAATTTGGGAGGTGGAGATGCTGTAGTAGCTTTTTCTGTCCTTTTAGATAGAATGGCAAAGTCACACTTTTGGCCAGGCAAAAAAAAAAAGTCATCACCTTTTGTGATGACAAGAGCTTCAGCGTGGTTTGGCTTGTAGAGAAAGTCGGGTGAATACCCTCAAGTGTATTTGTGTGGGAGGGTGGCTCAGAAGGTCTGAAAATAGCAAATTTTGTGTTTAAAGGATTCCTGCTGTGCTAATCACACCTAGGTCCAGATGATTCATTTAGGGTATCATTACAAATAGTTGCAGGCTTTCAAAGAGCACTTGACTGTGTACTGGAGAACTGTGGTGCTGAAGTTCACGTGAATGCAAGTGTGGCTCTGCGTGGAAAGAAAGTCCTAGCTGTAATGCCAAGTAGGGCCAACAAAAGGAGGTTATTTTGTGGGCTTTAAAGAGGAAAAATTGCAGTGTTATCCGTGGGGTCAAGTATAGGTATTTGCTGTCCTGAGATTTTTAACAGAAAAAAATGTGACATCCTTTGTTGACACCGTGATATGATCAGAACCAGGGTCACCTTTATTTAAAAGAGCATGAGTCTGTAAAGCACTAAGATTTCAGCAGCCTGATGCTTAGTCCTGGCCTTTTAACTTAGCACCTCCTCCTGTGTGTTGGAGGGGCAGCCCAGGCTTTGCCAGTGGACAGCAAATAGCAAGAGGAAGGCTCTGACATAACCTAAGTGTGGAAAGGAGCCTGAGATGCCTCTCCAGGGCACTACCCGATGTTCTGATTTCAGAAATGATGTCTTTGCCTTGACTGCCTTGGTGAACAGAGGTGTGATAAGGATTTGCTGAGCTACTGCAGCCCATCTCCTGCACCACGAAGAGATGTAATACCATCCTAAAAACAGTTTGGTTTCTAACTCCTATAGGAACCCAGCAGGCACTTCCTAACCAGCTACCAACCCCTACTCAGGGGCCCTGGAGCTACCTCCTAGGAGAGTGCTGAGGGGAAAAAACCATACTGCCTGTAAGGTGGAGAAGCTGTCACTCTAGTAAGCCAGCTTTGGATCAAGCCTAGGTTGGAAGCAGCCCTGATGGACTTTCAGAATTGGTTGTGTAACAGGAATGATTACTTTTCATTACTTAACAGGAATGAATGAATTCACCTTTCCTTGCTCTTTCTCTGCAGGATGCGAGAGGTGGACCTGGGCTGTGGGAAGGCTCTGCTAATAAAGGAGAATGGTGAATTCTATGCAATGGGGCACAAATGTCCTCACTATGGGGCTCCACTGGTGAAAGGTCAGTCTGTGTCACTTGGTATGAGATGAAGAACAGGAATCAAAATATCTGCAAAAGACAACCCTATATCCATCCAGCTGAGCTGCCAGGGCATGGACCAGCTTTGGGCAGGCATCTTCTTGGTGAGGGAAACACATATTCATAAAGCTGACAGTGCAGAGGCTTCCTGAAAGCATTTTGCCTCAAGGTTGGTTTGCTGATGACACCAGTTTGTCACTCCTCAATAGCAGGGCTGAAGTTGCCTTGAGTAATTTGAAGAGCAGGGCTGCACTGGTATAATTGAAGTTGGCTTCCATTTGTTTCTTCAAGTGGGAGTGGAACCTTGTGTGAAACACAAGGAGTGTGAAACCACCCCAGCAAAATGTCTCCAAGAAAAGCTGGTTTTTATGAGGATTTACGTGTTGTTTTCTTTATTGATTCTCTTCCACAGAAGTTAAAAAATTGTTAAAAAAGGAAAAAGAATCACCTTCTGGGTTTTATAGTTTTTCAGGCTGCTCAGTCTTGAATACAAACCCACAATCCACTGTGCATGAAATCCTGGTCGCAGAGGAAGGAGGAAGCTCTTTGGATTGATGAGATATTTTCAGTAACAAAGAGAAATGTCTCTGGTTGACTAATCAGACTGGGATGGTATATAGTGGTTTACCATCTTGTCGCTTAGGAATATGCATTGTGGCACTTTTCTATGGCCTTCATGGGCTTCAGGCCAAATAGACTACCAGCCAAAACCCTGAGGAACAGGAGCAGGTGGTGTCAACCTGGCTGTGTGCATGACAAGTACCTCACTAAAACTGTGGTGCTTTGCTGAAGGGATGGTCTTTAGCAGAGAAGCTCTTCACTCAACAAGGGGTGCAGGTGCTTGCTGGTCTGAGGAGCTTACTCTTTGGGAATCCGATCTACTGATTGAAGAGTTTCTCATCTGTGTAAAGAAAGAACTAGTGGTGTTGGCAACTCTAGGTGGTATTCAGACAGGTCCAGAGCATGTCCAGGGTGGCCAAGCTGTCTCTTACAGTCAAGATCTGAGATAGAGGAAAGGCTGCTGTGAAACAGAAAGTAGCCTTCTCTGGAGAAGAATGACAGGACAAGTGCCTCAGCTTTTCAGAAGGTAATGTTTCTGTGATTTTTCATATCCCTACTGAGTATGGTCCAAAAGACCACTTTTCAGACCAGTGCATCCTTCAGGATCCCCTCTTTGCACAGCCCTCCTAGCAGGAAGGCTGCATTTAAATTGTCTTACTCTCAAGCTTGGTTAGACATCTCTGACTGGGGATAGCAGCCAGATGACAAGGATAGAAGATCCCCACACTGCTTTTCCTGGGGCAAAAAAAGATAAGAACCTACCCGCCTGCCTGAATCCTGCATATCGATCCCTGAAAATAGTGCCACTTATGCAGGAATCTTTTCTGGGGAGTCTAGGAAATGCTGCAAAAGTAAGTATAGGGGCTTTGCTGCATCCCCAGGTGTGTTGAATGAAGAGGTTTGGCAATGTTGTACCTCAAGAAATGAAGGTGCAACCTTGGGACATGCCCAGCATGGCAGCATTGTAGCAGGTCACTCTGCCTGGGAGAACTTTCAGGCACAAATTCCAAAGTCCAAAGTAGCAGCCTCTGAGCAAACACTTGGAGACATTTACAATGAGGCAAACATTCAGACATGACCTCTGCTTGCTTAGTCGGTCCAGACTCTGCTAGGTCAGGATCTGTTCTGGAATACGCTGTCACTAATTAATTTATGCTTTAACTGAGGCAGCTGTTAGCTCAGGGTGATACCATTGCTCCTGAGGTGGAGTAGCACAGGGGACCATCCTTCGAGTGGTTAGGCTACATCAACAGCTCTACTCAGATTGAGAATAAGCCTAGGAGCACTCCAGCACTGAGGCAGCAGGAGAGAGACCGGATCTCTGCCTCCCATGGTGTGGCCAGATCATCGCAGATAGATGTCAGGACGGTCTAGAGAGAGGAGGAGGCAGCTACAGGGAGGTGCTAACTCTGCTCTACCATATTTCATGCAGGGGTTTTGTCCAAAGGAAGAGTCCGCTGTCCCTGGCATGGGGCTTGCTTCAACATCAGCACTGGTGATATAGAGGACTTTCCTGGGTTGGACAGCTTACCCAGATTCCAGGTGAGGGTTGCTTTCTTGCAGCAAAGGGAATGTCTGTTTGCTTTGGTGTGAACAAGCTGTGAAGGTGTGGAGCAAACATTTCCTAAGCACATGGTGAGAGGGCAAGTGGTGAGGGTATCGCCCATCCCTGCAGCTTGCATTGCCTTTCTGCCTGCGTCCATCTGTGGGCACCAGGCAGTTCCTTGGAAGTTGAGAGTTCTATCTAGGAGGTTTCTTATGTAGAAATACAGAGATGATGAGAAATCAGCTGTGAGCCTGAGGTAGATATTTGGTAAAGAAAGGTGTATCCTCTATTGAACAACATTGCATTGGTGGAAATATGCCAGGGTCTTGAGCTGAAGTGAGTATTGTGATGGCCTCTCGAGCTCTCCCACAAGGCATGTGGTGTGGCTGAACTGGCAAGACCACTGCTCTTTCCAATAGTTTTTGCACAGAAGGAAAACTAATGCTCCTCAAACCAGAGACACTCACTATCCTCCAAAGTGCTGCTGTTCTGTCGCCCTCAGGTGAAGATTGAGAAGGAGAAGGTGTACATCCGAGCAAGCAAGCAGGTGAGAGCCAGAGCTGCCACGGGTATCCCAGACACAAGGCCTGTGAGTTGTTCTGGGTGCATGCTGGGGGGACACTGGGCCCTTTAGCAGGGAGGCTAAACAGAAGGATGTGAGAACATCCAAAATGGGCAAACTTAACATCCACCTAGCCCAGTATACTGTCTAGACAATGGCCAAAAGCTCATACTGAGGCAAGAGAACAGGATGGTCGCGTGTGATGTTCTTTCCCCTCCTAGCCTCCAAACACTGTCACTCTGCAGTGCCTGAGCTGTTAGTGGTATTTGTGAATTGGAGAAGTTTTAGTGGAGATTTCTTCCATGAACTTGTTCTATCTTCTCTTGAGCTTGTAGCAGCTTTTAGCTTAATTGGCCCATGGAAACAAACCTCTCTCACCAGCCTTTGGGCCAGGTCTGCTGGGTGCAGACCAGAGGTGACAGAGGTTTTCTCTCCCCCTCCTGAGCACACACTCAGCTCTGTGTGCTCTAGAGGAAGCTGGAGTGGTGACAGGTGATCCAGAATGAAGTGCAGTCAGGCTAGTGTCCTCATCTCCCTTTATATAAAGAGTCTAGTTCTGATTTACGTTTTCATTTACATTTGTGTAAATCTATCAGCTTAAACCTATGGCCTAATCTGATGCACAACATCGGCTATGGGGTTAGATCCAGAGATGTGTCTTGCATGGCAGCACTTCTGTCCCATTTGATACTGGTGAATAGTGGGATGAGTTGGATGAGTCCATAATTTTGCCTTACATACGCTTCTTTGAATATCAAAGATATATCAGCTCTGCTCAGGTGAAGGATAAATAAAGCTCCTGATGGGACTTCTGCACTTTCATTTTCCCCGTTGATTGGAGAACTGCACAGTGACATACCTGTGCTGCTTTTCTTGTGTTCTTTCCCAGTGCTTTGTCCCTGGATGAATTTGCAGAAGACAGTGGATTTAGTTTTCTTTTGTACTGAGGAAGGGGATAGGACACTGAGTCATGAAAAAATATTTGACTAAGCATGGAGATCTCCTTGGTCAGCAAGGATTTGGTTGTTCTTTTCTACCCAAGTTCTTTTATACCAACACTGGTAGTTGTCCCCATTCCTACCTTGCTACAGAAGAAAGTTGTGAATGGATAATGACTGTTCTCACTGATCATGGCACAGGCTCTTCAGACACAGAGGAGGACAAAGATGATGGCGAAGTGCATCTCCTTGAGCAACTATAACCTGAGCAGTACCAACGTGCTCATCATCGGTGCAGGTATTGGGTGGTGTGTGCTGAAAGACCAGTGTGTGTCCCTCTCTCACCAAGGTTGTGCAGAGAACGTGGTGTCTGTTCTGGTATCTGCGTGCCATTCACTTTCTCCCTTCCTGGCCTGGCTTAAGCAAAAGATGAGACCAGGGCAAATTCCTGGGGCTTTCTTACCTGGACACTGATAGACCTTTGAAGATATCCCTGTGCTCCTGGTCTATGGAGCTTTGTACTTCCTTGTCAGAGTCCTTCATGATGGGTGCAGTGAACTGTTCTATCTACACACTCTCTAGATACATGACTCACCCCCTGATTTCTCCAATTGCTGCATTTAAAGCCCTCTCGAATGTGAATGTGAACAGTGTTTGCCTTTCAGAGCCTGAACACCTCTCTAATCCCACCACAGCTGTCTACTCCAAAGCTCTCACTTCAAGCTGCTTATCTCAAGATCACTTCTTCCATCTTCCCAGTAAACAACAAATCCCTGAAAGGAATAGCAAAGTTGCCAGACCTTCTTTTTGTCTAGCTCTTCTTCCAGCTGCTTTTGAAATTGCAGTTACACTGTCCCAATGCACCATTAATAAAAATTCCTCTTTCACCACTTCAATGCAATCCAAGTTTATGGAGCTGGAGGACTAGGTTTTGGGAGCATCTGTCTGCTGTATTCCTTGGAGGATCTCTGTCCTTCTCCCCTACTGAGAGCTTGTGCAACCAGCACTGCGCTTATATCAGCTCTGGAGTTTGCATTTAACAAATACTATGCAAAGCAATGAGATGTTGTTCATAGTGGAAATATTTCATATATTAATAGTGGAAATATTTCTGAGATCAGTGAGCCTTTCATGGCAGGGAGAGGTGGCTAAATGAGAGCAGCCATCAGAATCCTAAGCAAAGTTACCCAAAAGATAATGTTAACAGTAACTGAAAGAGTTTTCTCAAGCTTGAACAGCTACATTTTCAGCTCTTTGAAAGATCAGTATTTAATTCTGGTCACACCATGAAAGCAGCTTTCAAACCTGGGTGCGTGAGGAAGAAGTGATGAGAATGGAGGGAGCTGTGACCATGCCTAGAAGAGCTGAGTGCGAACAACAGCTCAGTGATGTAGGTTGCTATCAGTTGCCATCAAAAGCTATCAATTGCATCACTGCAGTACTTGATTCAGAAATGTCCCCTTCCATTATCTGTGTCAAAATCCACTTGGATTCGGATGAGGTCTTTACTGTCAAAAATTTGAATGGGCAAGAGGGGTTCATTAGTGATTCAATATTGAAATCAGTTCAGAGTAAGTCCCTGCTCAGTCTGTTCTCCAGGCAACATGCACAAGACAAACAGCCCATTTTCTCTTCTCTCACCATTCCTTGATTTCAGCAGTAGGAGCAAGTTGTTGACAAACCAAAACAGGAGAGAGTGTCCAACTTCATCTTCTCTTTGTTGATATTACCAGAACTGTGGCTCTTTAAATCTTTGATGTTGAACGAGGCTTCGTAGGCTGAAAAGAGACTAATTTGGCCCTTTGTATCTCATCTATTTGGCCAGGTAAGAAGGGCTGTGCTACATCAGGCTGCTTGGTTGCAGATGGGATGGCAACCTCTCAGGTAGCCACTTAGTTGAATGGCACCTTCACACCTCTGTTTCACACCTCTCCTTCATAGAGCAATGTTAGAGATCAGGCTCGCATCTCACCTTTTTTGCTATGTTTAATGACAACCTCCCTTCCCACCGGCAAGCAATTGCATACAAAATCCTCTATAGGAAAGTGTGTGATCAGCACAACCTGCATGAAGGCTGTGATGGAAGGTCTGGGCCCATTTTAGTCGTAGTAAAATATGTAAAAGGGAAGCTATCAAGAGCCACCTGCTTTCCCTTTGCCACTGAGAGTGTTGGAGAAGTTTGTGCTCTGGTGTTTGGCTCATCAGGGACTTGGTCAACAAATGATTCTGGGAAAAAAATGCTGGAAGAACTAGGGACCATTTTGTTTGGTGTCTTGGTTCTGCCACATTGTAGAGATGTGGCTTTATGTTCAAGCTGAGGGACAAGGACTGCTAAGGTGCAGAAGAAAAGGCTACAAGTGAACGACCCTTCTCAAACAAGAGGAATGTAATAGTTTGAGCATCGACTGAAGAAGTCCCATAGATAATTAATGTAACATTTGCATGGACAGAGGATTCCTCTCCTGCCTTGAACATGGAGATACAGTCTCAAGGGCTGCGTCCCTTCTTTAGAAGCAGCCATGTGCCATTGATTTAGGAAATACCATAAAGAAAGCAGTGATTTTTGAATCAGCCTCTCTGTGGGATGCTAGATATAAGGGACAAAGGATTCAGACCCATGGATGCACAGGACAAAGGTCCACCAAACTTGCTGGCCCTAGTCCTCTGCAGGTGCAGTTCTGTATCTTTTATTTTTCTAAGCTATCAAGCTCTGTTTCTGAATGACATGAAGCTCGTGTTTGAATGACATTTTTCACTTCGTGTTGCCCAACTGTGTCAGGATCATTGTTCTTAGCACTTAAGTATTTTTGTCTATCAAATACAACATACACTGGTCTTCTCCTAGGTGCGGCCGGATTAGTGTGTGCAGAGACCTTGCGCCAGGAGGGTTTCTCGGACAGGATTGTAATGTGCACGATGGACAGACACTTGCCCTACGACAGACCGAAGCTCAGCAAGGTTGGTAGCACCTTGAGTTTGTCACTTTCCTCCTGATTTTTAAAATTTGCCCTAGTACCTTATGCAACCATTATTCATTGCACCAACATGTTTCTTCTTCTTCATTCATTCCATCTCTTTTCCCTTGAATGTTCTGTTAGTGACTGAAAGATGAAGCTCCAGAGAGGAATTGTACAAATTCTTAACGAAGAGCTCACCGCGGACAGAAACAAGGACATTTTGCACAGGTCTAATATCAGCTAACTCAGACATCTCATACCTGGATGGATGAGTTGACTTCTCTTATGTTTCTAGAAAAAAAAAATATAGGGCAGTGTAATGGGGCTTGTATATCTTGGTTTCTTAAGCAAAAAGAAAAAGTATTGTCTACCCCAGTTTTTATTAGCATATGGTTCTTGCTCTCCAGTGTTGCTCCAAGTGCTCACACTATTGATTATCATCATGATAATCAATATACATTGCATTATACGGGTTTCTCCAGCATACATCCCTTTTTGTGTGCCAATTTGCAGAGATGGAATGATCTTCTAATACCATTTTCATTACTGCCTTCTGGACCTGACCCGATATCAGACACTAACTCATGTTGAACAGCAGCGTTTGGTTTTGAAGTGTAGAGACAACATAAGAGGAGGTAGTGTGTGTATTCCCCCTTAAGGCAGGGATGCTTCTCTGTAGACCAGTACTCTACATCTAGAGCATTTAACTCTGCTTCAAGCCCCAAGGCAAAGGGACTGTCAAAGGAATGCAAATATGCATATGGCTTTTTGAGAGCATTTGAGCTTGGGTTGAAGAACAGCAGAATCAATCAGAATTGAGGGTTCACCAGAGTTGTGCAGGTGAGCCCTGAGAAGGCTGCAGTCATCATCTCAGCCAGGCAACTCTCTGAAACTCCCTTAAACAGGAAAAGCATCTCACACAGCAAGTAAATAACTTGTTAAACACCTCACCAAACACCTCAGGCCGCAGTTGCTTCTGGAAGGTGTGTAAAGTCTACTTAAAAAAATTGTTGGTATTTCTAGAATAGAAAAAAAAAGTATATTTTTCTTGATTCTATTGTGAGTGGGACTAACCCTAGAAAGGGTCAGGAAAAGGGGAATGCATAAAACTGCAGCCAGTGGACTTCTCGTCTTGCATCATTGCCCTTCCTCTGCTTTGCTGAACATCTGCTGGCAGTTCATCCCAAGGTCCCTCAGGACTGCGTTCCTCCTCAAGCCCTTTGGACCATGACCTGCTCCCTGGCACGCTGACTTCTTTGCTGCTGTTGCTAGAGCAGTGGAATGCAGTGAAACTCGTATGAGTTGTGTATTGCTGTGTTCTGCCCTTTCTGCAAACCAGCACGGGAACCACCGCTCCAAAGGGTTGAAAGTTCTTCTCTTGCCAAACATTGGGTGTTGAAAGAATTTGAAGTAAAATCTCTGTAATCTTGCATCAACTAAAATCTGCCTCAGGACCTAAGAGACTGCCCTCTTCAGTGTTATCTGAAGTCACATGAAGTGCATGCACTGCTGTGCCTCCTGCTCCCCTAGTCCCTGGCCAAGCCATCTCCAGGGATAAGGAACTAGCACTTCAGCCCCTGGTTCCAAGGGAAATTGGGGCCAGATGGTGAAACCCTTGATTCCTGCAGCCGTGGTCTTTCATGGACCACCCCAAATCTCATGCCTAGGTGGGTAGATGATCCTGCTGAAAGTCCTGTGAAATGTTACTTCTCTATATAAAGCTGCTTCTTTGCAATTATTCAGTAGCACTCACTCTGCTATATCTGGTCAGTGCCACTGCTGCACTGAGTTACCAGAAAAACAGCTGGACCCAGTGGTTCGTGAGGACTTTTATTTCAATCAGCTCTGATTCTAGTCTCTATAAAGCAAATCTCTTAACAGCTGCTGCTTGGACTAATTTCAGACTATTGCTAGCATGTGTTGGTAACAGGCATTTCACCACCCTCCTTTTCACCTGTTCATGGGCAAACTGCTTTTTCTGCAGTCAATGGATTCCCACCCGGAGCAGATTGCCCTGCGCCCTAAAGAGTTCTTCCGCATGTATGACATCGAAGTCTTGACTGAAATGCAGGTAAGGAGAGCAGCATTCCTATGGGACAACCTGTGCAGCGTGCCTGCAGACTGTGGTTTGCCGTGCCTGCAGAATATGTTTTACAAGTTCTAACACAGAAAGACGTGGTGTTTGGAAAATGTAGCAGCTGTCTGTGTTCTCGATGTGCTGATTGCCATTGTGGAAATGTTAGATGCCTCCCTGAGTTCCTCTTTTCACTTATGCTAAGGAGCTTATGTTGTTTAAGGTAATTCAAAACCACAAACACAACTGGACGTCGGCAGGAAGAACATCCTATGTAAACTCTGCTGTGATGGTAACTTTTCACCTGCCATTCACTGAGTGTTTGCATGTGGGTTTGGCTTGACCAGCTCGCCTCTTATCCAGATAACTGTGTTTAAACACCTCTTCCCATTATTTTCCTTATACTAGGAGTTCTTCAAAAATTTGTGGCCTCTTAAAGATGAGTGAGATGAACCCAATGTGTTGTGTCTGTTGAGGGCTCATATTGCTATTGTTAATAGTGGTGTGCAAGGCAGATACACAGGGAGTGTCTGCTTCAATCCCACTTTGCAGGAGTGATGCAAGGAGTAGGTAAAAGGAGATAAAAGGTACAGATAGTGCCACAGAAAGCTCACATCTCAGTTCCCACCTGGCAGCCAAGTCAGCAATTCCTGTTCATCACCCCATGCTGTTCAAGGCAAAGATCTGCCAGTGTTTTGCACTATACCTGATAAGCCTTGTCTGCCTCTAAAGCAGAGTTTGGCTGTGGGACCCTCTGAGATGTCCCGTTGTCTCTGCTCAGCCCTATGGATTCAGCTTATGACAAAGTGCAATCAAAGTTCATGCTCTACTTACTTGAATAGCTGCCTCAAATGTTGAGTTATCCTGCTGCAGGAAGCAGCCGTAGTCCTGGATGGGCTTAAAATGCAAATGTCCTGTCAGATGGAGGCTGCCGTTGCACAAAGTCCTGCCATGTCCTGATGAGGCTTTCTTGGGTCCATAGCCAATTGGTATTAGTATCTCTTCATTGTAGCTGCCACTACCAGGGCAGATGTGCCAGGAGATGGACACGTTCTTGCAACACCAGTCAGGGAAAGCACCAGTTTTCACTTCAAGAACAGTCAGTCCTCGTCCTTTGTAAACACTTGGCTTTATCAACCTGATGTCAGGGAGAGGCAGAGTAGGAGGAGGAAGGCTTGCTTAGAAGATCTGGAACCAGCTTGAAAGAGGGGCACCATGAGCACCTGCCCCACAGCTGGCCGAGGTGTGTGTCATTCTGGGTGCCTTGAGAGAAATGGTGACAGGAGGGCAGATGACAGGCTTGTCCTTGTCCTTACCATAAAAAGTAAATGAGTGGGAACAGAGCAGCATGTGTGGTAGGAGGCATGAGGCTGATCATTGGCATGTGTCGCTCCTGATCTGAGACATTTGGGTGCCATAGGAAAGGCAGTCTCCATGGGCAAGAAGGAGGAATGATGGCTTAGGGAGTGTGGCTCTCAATGTGCCCATTCACAATGCAGGCAGAGGGACACAGTTTCCAGGCTTTAGAAGATGCTAATCATCCCCTGATTTTCATTAATAAGAAAGTAATTCAATTTAGAAAATAAAAATGAAGTATTTGCATGCATTTCCCTGATTAGCAAGCCAGGGTATGGAAGCCAAGAGGAGGAACTTGGAGTGCTCTGAGGTGGGCCCTATCATACCTATAGTGCCCATGGAAGTGGTCAACTTCTGGCTCAGTGTTCGGTATCTCAATACACATCTCAGATTTCCACCCTTAACATTATTCAGAAATGATTTCAGGTTGCAGCTGTGGATATCAAGAACAAGACAGCGGTGTTCAAGGATGGATTTAAGATGGAGTATAACAAACTGCTGATAGCCACTGGAAACACGTAAGCTACAAGGAAACCTTTTAAAGATCCTGAGAAACTGTTTGATCTTAGAAAGCAAAGAGCTTGTGCCTGAGGATGAGGGATCAAACCCAGTGACTGATTCTGGAACAGGAACTTTTTCTTTGCAAGAATGTTTGCAGAAAAAGCAAGGACTTTGTGGATATGTCTGCATGGCTGTGCTGGATATATTTGCTCAGCCAAGGCTGAAAGTCCTTTGCATCATCCAAGAGTCACCCAGAAAGGAGGTAACCAGCACAAGGGGCTGGCTGAGTCTGGAAGGTGTCATGATCCATGTGAAGGTCAAAATAGTGTTAACAAAAATTGCCTACGGAAGCAGTTTGGGTTTATGACTTCCTTGATCCTCAAGAAAATGATAGAAATAAATACCCAAAGTAGAATAATTAGCTAGCAAGCTTCCTAATGTTATTTCCTCTAGGGACTGGCTAGGGAATCTGAAAAGGACGCAGGGAAAATTCCCACTGAGACCTTTCAGAATGCAAGGAGGAATGGTGGATGTGCCCTCAAAGCCTGTTTAGAATATGGGGAGAGGAAAATCGATGCCCAGAACCTTGAGTATATTTTCTTGTAACAAAAACCTCCATAATTAAGATATCCTGAATATTTTTTGTGGTCATTTTTGGCATATTGTTGTTCTTTTTGCCCCCAATAGTAAACAATACTGAAAGTCAAATAATACATCTGCCCTAATCTCCATCTTTCATTTCATGCCAAAATTAAATTTTTTCCGTGAAAATCAGAGCTTAATGCTCCTCTCTTGCACTCACTTAGATGTTGCTGTTACTGCAACACAACAGAATCTTTTTGGTGAGAATTACTCATAAGGGTAGTTCTCTTCACTCATAAGAGTGTAGTTTTCAAGACTAAAACTTGATTTGCTCACAAAAAATAGCAGCAGCTTTTCAGGTGACTGTACACGTATCCCTGGCACAGAGTGCACGTCATGGTGTTTTTTTGAGAAAAATATAAATGAACAAGAGAAGGAGGAGAAGTGTTTTAGCCATGGGGCAGTTTGCAGAGACAAGGTACTGTGTGTGTCTTCTGAAAACATGAGGAAAGAAAGAAAAAAGTCAAATGATTTGAACTCATTTAACCCTTCTGTGAGGAAATAGCTGCAAATATTACAAATGAAGCTATAACTTTCAGATAAAGCAGTTGAAGGGCAGGATTCCTGTCTCCTAAGATGGAGTGTTGGGTTGTCTACCCTGCTTTGCACAAGCTGCTGCTGCTGCTTCTAGGGTTATAAGTGTTTCCTTTTCAGTTCAACCAGGCAGCTGATCTTTGAGATTAGCATCATTCCTGCCATCTTGGAAATGATTGGTTGGTTTGTTAATTTCTTTTTAATAAGGGTTTTGTCAAAATTGCCATTTTAATGGGAAAATGTTGGCATTGGTGACATCTCCCGATCTTCTTTAATGAAAACACTCATGTCAGTTCCTCTCTGAATATTACATTTTCACAGAAAATATCAAATGTTTTGGCTACAACTGAGCATTTCTACAGCAATGCCTTTGAACCTGACTACTGTTTGAGTGTTTCCCCTGTTTCAGTTTTTGTGACTAAATCTCACTCGAGTCCAACTCTTGAGCAGCTCTGCCTTGGAGAAGGCTGCTGCTGAGAGCAGATCCGGAGCGCAGAGCCAGTTATCCCTGGGCTTGCCTGCCTCTTTCCTGGCATCTCCCTGGTCTCCACGAAGCAGCAGCCCCGTCTTATCGGTCACTCGGAGCTGTGGAGCCCAGGCAGGTTGCTTTAATGCTCAGAGCAGCCCCTCTGTGCCGTTCAGATCAGGTAACGCACCCTGAGAGCACTGCACCCCACTCGTGTCTTCCTGACAGGCACCCTAACAGTCATGCTGGAGGACAGGAGCTCTCCAGCCCATTCCTGGCCACGGCTGCAGGAGAGGTAATGCACATGGACACTAAGACTGGCTTCTCCAGACTTTTATTGTGCTCCTCAATGTTTTCCCCAAGGTCATTGCTGCAAAGAGATGCAAATAACTGAGCAGTCCTTTGGAATGCCTGGTGCTGCTTCCTTTTGGGAACTGCTGCCTGAATTAATTAGATGAAATGTGCAGAAGCCTGGGAGAGCCTTGCGAGATGATCGGAGCAGGTCCCCTGTTACACAACACGTCAGCAGCAGCCATCACAGCGTCACGTGCTTCAGGGCTCCTGCCTGGGGATGTGGAATGCTGCAGCAGAATGCTGTGTCTGCCAGCTACCTAATAGGATTCAAAAGCGGACTAAAACCTTTAGAAATACTCTCAAAATCCTTATGCACAAGCTCCAGCAATGCTGGGTGAATGTTCTTAGGGGAAACAAAATTATTGAGGTGTTTTCTTTCAGATGCAACTTGGGGGTGGAGGGACTGGTTATTTAAAGATAGATAAGTACCAGTAAATGCATGGAAAGGACAAGATGCAAATATTACAGTGGCAGTGAATATTATAGCTAAGTGACTCAAGGAATGCAGAGTGGAATCTGCATCTTCAGAGGCCTAAATATATGTGTATATATACAAATGGATATATGCATATACGTGTGTGTGTGTGTGTGCATATATATATATGTCTTTGAAAATCTGGCTCCAAAGCTTCTGCTGAAAGACAGAGGGGAAAAAAAAGATCCTTGAAAGAGCCTAACCTCAGGCCAGCATCTGGTCCCCAAGAGGGGCATCCCAGCCTTTGGCCATGGCCGTTGTGCACAGCTGGCTGTGGCTCAGCAGAGGCAGGTGCTGCTGTGCAGAACTCGCTGCAGTGGTTGGCTCAAGGAAGGGGTTTGGGTAAAGGAAATAGGTGCTGAACTTGGTTTCCTTTAATTTGTGGGTGCATTTTTTCTTTTTTGTTTTCGTTTTGGTTCACTTTTTTTTCAGGCCAAAGTCTCTCAGCTGTAAAGGCAAAGAAGTGGAAAATGTGTTTAACATCCGAACTCCAGAAGATGCCAACCGCGTGGTGAAACTTGCCACCAGCAAGAACGTAGTTATAGTGGGAGCCTCCTTCCTCGGTGAGCTCTCATTTTGCCTTGATTCTGCCTGCATCCCAGACAGGTCCTTCAGACGTGGCTCTTTTTTCAAACTTGTCAGGATAGTTTTCCTTATGGTCGCATAGTTAGCAGAGTTTGAAACTTTACCTAAAGATGCAGCAGATCCCTGTCCCTCTACTTCAAACTGCAGGGTGGGAACCACCTTCCCTGGTGTAGCAGAGCAGAAGGTAGACGTGTAGCCTGAGCTGGGCTTGGTCCTCTACCATCAGGGGCAAGTGGCTCCAGAGGGTGGCTCATCCCCCTGCCCTAGGCATCCCACCAGCTGGTGGGGATCACAGTGGGTGCTGTTGACTCATGAGAGAGTCTAACTGTTTAGCTTAGATACTTCAGGCAGATACAGTCAGACGCAGTGAATTCTCTTTCAAACACCTCTCCACAAGATCTGTCCAAGCTGAAACACAAATTATGGGGCTCTGTCTTTTGGTTCTGTGTGGCATTCAAGGGGACAGACTGCAGCAGTTCTTGTGGAATGTAAAATGTGTTCTTCACATCTTGCCTGGTGATGTGGTCTTAAGTTTGATCAGAGTAATCAAGTATAGATCACTCTACTACATTGCAAGTTCACAAATCCAAGGAGTATTTGTGATGTTCTTTCCTTTGATGCAACAACATGATTTCCTATAATGGAAGAGTATCAGTGCTATTGTATACTGTCTGGTTCGGTCCTAGCTTCTCAATATTACTGATTCATTAGCATAGTGAAAGATGATGAATTTCTGGAGCAGCAACCATATACTGCACCACAGCCACAGGCAAAGCTGTTATGATCAAAGGTATTATGAGTAAGAGACAGACTTAATATGACTTCTAATTAAAAGGCACTAGTAAAATTACCTTTAATATCTTAGCCCTGTTCTAGCATCTGCTCCTCTAAAATGATTTTAAAATTAAGACATGATCAGAAAAAAAAAATCAATAGAAATGATTACATTGTCCATTACAGTGGGAGTAAAGGACCACGGAGTGGGCACTGGGGACATCTGCAATACTGCTTCACTTTGATGTGTCTTCATGTCACATACTTCACCTATGTAGTTTATCTGACAGAGTTAAAATATGAGTCAATTGGAGCATCCTGTGGTAGCATCTCTGTCTTCTGATCTTAACTGTGTGTAGCTTAGATGTCTCCAAATGCCATTCTGCTAAGTAGCTTTTCTGGTCATTGAGGGGAAATGGGCATTGGGCACGGACTAGACACAAACTGATGATGGTCTGGTCTGTGCATCTGTGCCTGTGTTTGCTCGGATGCATCTCACCCCTAGTAAATGGAAAGTGGGCAGATTTCTTCTGGGGATAATGAGTTTGGCAGAATACAAGCCTAGACAAAATAAATTTTCATTTTTTTTAATGGTTCCTGTGATCTTCCGCTCTGAAGCAAGTTTTCCAGATTTTCACGCTATTGCAATTTTCCCAGAACCCTTTCCAGTTTGGCATTGCCCTGTTTGAAGCTGCCACCTCAAAGCTGCGCACAGTGAGTGAGCTTGGTTTCTCTTCACTCTAATTATACTCTACCTGTCCAAATGGAGCAAGTCCAGCTTCTCGGGCCAAGAGAGGGCAAAGGGATGTTCTCCCACTATCAGCTGTGGCCCTCACCAGTCCTGGGCCAGTGCTGGGAGAGGCATCAATAGCCACTTGGACATACTTCTGTTTCCCAGGGATGGAGGTGGCTGCCTATCTCACAGAGCGGGCCCATTCCGTGTCCGTGGTGGAGCTGGAGGAAGTTCCCTTCAAGAAGTTCTTTGGGGAGAGGGTTGGCCGTGCTGTCATGAAGGTGACTTTGCATTCCTGTACCAGGGATGGCTCTGATGATAGATGAGAGGCTGTGTGGTTTGTGCATGTTTGATTTATTGCATTTGTAGATGTGCTTATTTGATGAGCTGATTTGTTAATGAAGCTGTGAAGGTGCTCCACAGTAATTATCACTAGAAAGAAAGGATGGGCTGTGTCTTCCCTCTTGTGGCCTGCTTGCTGTAAACAAACTCCTCCTTTCTGTGTGGGACAGAGGTGCATGAAAAGCCTCTTCCCAGTGTGAGTGGAAGTGAATCCAAAGGGTGGGAATGACATTGCAGAGACGGGTAGCAGTTCAGAGACACCAAGTCAGGTCGTTTTGATCTGTGATGTCCTCTCCTCACCCAGATGTTTGAGAACAACAGGGTGAAGTTCTACATGCAGACAGAGGTGTCGGAGCTGCGGGAGCAGGAGGGCAAGGTATGGTCCTGGACGGAGCTCACGGCTGGGTGGGAGTGTGGAGGTTCCACGTTGTGCATCAACCCGTGCCACAAGCTGGGTGTGAAGATGGGCAGGAGGGAGTGAAGCAGAGGTTTTGCGTCCGTAGTGGGCCTGTAGCAGGGGATGGGGCAAGTGGCCACATAGGCCAAAGGCCAACACTGATGGTCTCCATGTACCTGACATCAGCGGGGCCAGAGAGTGCAGCGATGCCAGGAGTCATTTGGAGGGAGGGAAGAAGACTCCAGCTTAGCTGGCTGCTGCTAAGGATTTTTCCTCTTTTTTTTTTTTTTTTTCCCCCCAAAAATAAATGTAATTTTCACCTCTCTCCCATAAAGCTGAAGGA
>JAVCKT010080111.1:0-14913 GCA_032273925.1 Rhynchotus rufescens
CCGTGGGCCCCGCAATGGGGAAACGAGAGCGGAGATGCAAGGAGGAGGCCAAGCTACGTGGTGCCTGCGAGCCCCCCGACCCCCGCGCGGGCTCCCGTGCGCCGACCTGCGTGGCGCTGGGTCACGCGTGGGCTCACATGCACCACGCGGCATTGCCCCTTGGCAGTTTTTTGGGGGGTTGCACGCACCCCTCGTGGGGGGGTGTTGCATGCACCCCTCGTGGGGGGTGTTGCACGCACCACTCGTGGGTGGGTGTTGCATGCACCCCTCGTGGGGGGGGTGTTGCATGCACCCCTCGGGGGGGGTGTTCCATGCACCACTCGTGTCGGGGGGCGGTGCGTGCACCACGCAGCAATGCTCCCTGCCAGGCTGTTTGGGGATGCGCTCGCTCTAGGGGCTCTTTTATCCAAAATAAAGCAGGACCACGGGGTTTGGGCAAAGGGGGAAACCTAACAGGATCTCTGCTTCTTCTCTCTCTCTGTTTACTTTTATTTTTCCAAAATAAATAAAAATTATCCTAGGACAAGGCTCATAGCGTGATGAGAGGAGAGACAGATCAGAGAAGAGAGCAAGCGCTGCCCTAAGCAAATCCCTTCCTTGCTGCTGTCCCTGTCTGCGATGAATTCCCAGCCTTTTGCAGGCCTTTGGCAGGAATGCAGAACATGTCACTTAATTCAAGGGTGGGAGGGCAGGGGGAGGAAAAAAAAGAGAGAAAAAAAAAAAGGCAATTTGAGGAACTTTGGGAGCTGAAATTTGGCCCAGGTGCTCTGAGTCACCAATGATGCAAGAGGTAAACTTTGCCCAGTGACTCATTTCTGGGAAGAAAAAGGCCTCTTTTTGCAAAGGGCAGGGCAGGGCAGACCCATTCTTTCTTAAAAAAAAAAAAATTGTTTTTTAATTTCCCTGTAAAAAGATTTTTTTCTGGAGTGGGGGGAAATACAGAAAAAACGGAGCCCTCTGGGCCACTCTGCTCGATCCTGCTTTGCTTTTGCAGCACAGTCCTTTTGGAAGCGGAGGCTTTTCCATCCACACCAAAAGGACAAATCCGACCTGGCTGCACCCTGTTCTTGCTGGTTTAAAAAAAAAAAAAAACACCACCTTTGTATGTTCATCCAAGGTGATTTTCTGGGATTGTAAAAATACCTGCAAAGGCTCGCTTGCAAAATACTTCTTTGGTGTCTGCCCTGGGAAATGAAAAAATACCCTGCGCTGGATTTGCTCTAGTTCCTGGGTCCCCAGGAGGATTTGGGGGAGAGAAATGGGGAGCTGGGCTAAATCCCTGCTCCGTTCTTGGCTGTGGCAGCGCCTAAAGCAGGAGCTGAATGGTATCTCCCACCACCCATGATTTCCCGTGGAAAAAATAAAAGATAATAGTGATTATTGCCTGAATTTGAAGATTTGGAGCCTTGGAATTGCCTGCTGGGCCGGGAAATCTCAACCAAGCGCTCCCGTTTTCCCTGTGTTCCTAGCAAAAAAGCAAGTACATTTGGAGGGAAAAGCAAGCGAAATGTTCTTTTCAGGAAAAACAATATGATTTGGGGATGGCAGAGGGATCTGCACCAACACCCACGTCCACAGGGTCAGATGTACAGGCCGGTGCACGGGATAGTGACAGGGACGCACGCAGTCGTCCCCAAGCCTGGGACATCCAAGCTGCCAGTTGCGGATTGGAGAGGACTCCTAATGCTGCAGTTTGTCCTGGAAAACCAGTGTCGCACGGCGGGGCCAAGCTGGTTGCCCATCACCGGGGTATCCAGCGCCGTGGGATGGGCGGCCACGTGGCGTGTGCCTGGGGTGGAACATCAGCCAGCCCCATCATCAGAACCTCATTAGGCCGCGCAGCTGCTAATTGCCACCCGCCTGCGTCCAAGGGGAAGACAGACGTGTCCCGGGGACCCGCCAATCAATGTCACGAGCAGCCCAGGCCTCGGGCGGGCTTTGACCGCCCGCAAGAATGAGAGCGATTGTTTCGGGCGCGGGGAGGGCGGTGGGGACCCGGCTGGTCGTAGCATCCATGTCAGGTCGTCTACCCCCGTCGGACACCTGCGCCTTGGGGGAGGAAACGAGAAAAAAAAAGGCTGAAAAAGGCCCATGGCTTCTGCAAAACCAGGCGGAGACGTCCCGGTTCCTTGCGGGTGCCTGGGGACATGAAGAGCATCCTTTGTGGTGAGGGTCTCGTCAGCCCTGGTGTGGATATGGAGAAGTTCAGGTTGGGAAAAAGAAGCAGTGGGTGCAATAACGTCGGGAGAGCGATGCAAATCCTCGGGGGAAATCCCGCTCTATCTGCAGATGGATCTGCAAGGGAGAGGAGGAGGAGGCTCTTGGTTAGTGAATAGACCACGAGGTAGAAAAGAGGCAAAGAAGGTATCCAATGCCAAAATCGCTTTGGTTCTCTGTGTCTGCAGGGTGGCTACGTCTGGCTGAGTTCATTTCCCACTCCCTTTCCAGTCCCTACAAGCTTTGGGTGAGATCCAGCACCCTTTCCCAGATGTCTCCTTCAGTGCAAGATGACCCATGCCTTCATCTCCACTAACTGGACTGACCTGAGCTCCCCAGGAGTTTCCAGGCATCTGGATCCGGTGAAGGTGTCTCCATCATAGGACATGAGGTCCTGATCCAGCATTAGGTCTGCTGCAAGCAGTATCAGCAGAGACCTGCAGAAGAGCCTTCAGGGTCTGGTGTGTGGTGGTGTCTCAGTCATGATGGGAGCCAGACAAGAAGGTCTACATAGGCAAGAAACGTCCTTCTCCAGAGTCACCAGTGCCACCATCATGGGAGGTTTGCCTTCTGCTTTATATACATTTTGGGTGTCAACGTTATGCCTTGTCCAAAGGGCCTCAAAACAAGCCACAGGCTTTCTTCCCAATGGATGCATTGTCCCAGACCGGACCTGGCAGTCCTTTTGATCTCATGGGACCCGTAAATGAGCCAAAGCCCAGCTTATCCCACGTTGGTCAGGGACTTGACGAATACAACGGGGCTGTTTGTAGGGAAGTGAGCAGGCTCGGGTTAGGACGACATCTGTGAGAGCAGCTGGTTGGTGTTGGAACATTTTTAAGACAAGGAGGAGGGGGAAACAGATCAGAAATGAGTCAGAGAGAGCAGCCATCCAGCTGCTTCCTCCTCTCTATTTCTAAATTTCTCTATTTCTAACTAATATTATGAGTTTTTTTATTTTATTTTTGCATTTTTTTTTCACTGTTCCTTATACCTGGTGCTGGACAGCCTCCCCCTTCTTCTCCTGAGGCCCGAAGGGAGGGATGTGTGACGAGCAAGCTTCCCTTGTGGCCTCCCAGCGGAGAAGGATCACGAGGCTTTTTCTCAGCCCCAAGGCAAGCCTGCTGAAGTCAAAAGTCCGTCTGACATCAGAGTGGGGCTGGGCATGCGATAGAGAGGACAAAGCCAGCAAACAAACCTTCCCAAGGTCCCGTTTGCAGGAATGTAAGTGCAAAGCGACCTCAGCTTCTTGCTTTTATGTTCCCGGTCTCTGAATGATCCTACCATCTCACTGCGGAGAATGGCATCCTTGCTGTCAGTTCTAGGAGCTCATGGGAGGAAAGGCCCACCAAGGTTAATGCAAGGACCAGTGCTGGTGTCCTGAAATGCAAGGACACCGGCTCTGGCTCTGCACACTCCTGGCTCAAGGGCTTGGAGCTCAGGAGTGGATCCGTTTGGCCTGTCCTGGGGTGGCAGAAATGATTGTAGGTTACTTTGTAGGACTCCTATTTACTTAATAAGTGAGGACTACAAGAGACTCTATTAGGAAGGAGATCATCTACAAGGTCTCCTTGCCCAAGACCATGTGGAAGCAAAGTAGCAGAGCACAAACTTGATCTTGTTGTCTGACTATTCCCAAGGCAGGGGCCAAGGGGCAACCTCATGGCTTGTTCTGGCCTTGGGGACGAGACCAGCACCCATCTTTAGCTGCAGCCTCAGAAGAGATGGGTCTCCCATGAAGATGAGAGTGATTGAAGATGACAGGATTGAAGATGACAGGATTGGGGATCATGGACCACCTTCCCCATCCTTCTTCCACCTCCACACTCCCATCCTTCCACACCGGCATCCCCTGATGTCTCTCCATGTGACAACAGGGATGACTGGGGAAGGAGCAGTGGAACGCAGCGTGCCTCATGGTGAGACTCACATGTGTGTTTTTTAATTCTCCTGTTGACTAACCCCCACCAACACAGCACTCCTTGGCAGTCCCCTGACTTGCCGAACCCCATGCAAAGAGTCTCAGAGCTGCCCGAGGTGCCCAAGGCCGTAGGGAGGTGTGGAAATCTCAGAGGTGTCCCTTGGGTTCCCTCCAGGACGCAGAAGAAAACCTGCGCCCACGCCGAGCCGACGTACGAGCCGCCCTCTGGGTTTGCTCCAGCAAATGCCAATTTATGTCAGTTATTCCTTTACATTAACCGTGCACGCTCCTCGCTTATCTCTAGGGAAACAGCTGTGCTGCAGGGGCGTGATTTATCCTAGAGAAATAGATTTCAATTAACATTTAAACCCGTACCCGTAATGCGGTTACAAAGGCGCTATAATGAATCAGGCTTTTAATAAGCTCGGTAACCTTTGCAAGCTCCCCGGGAGGGGAGCTGGGCCCACACGTGGGCCAGCAGATAACACTGCGGATGCCAGAGCTGCTGCGTGTGGGATGAAATCGCTGCCTCCTTTTGCTGTGGACCGCAGCACATGGCTGCTTGCTCCAGGGATCCTCAAAAAATAACCTTACACCCTTGCATCTTCTTTTTTTGTGTGTGTTTTTCTCCTCTATTTTATTCTGCAGGGAGAGATGCTTGCAGCTACGTTAGCTCTGCGGGATGGACCGTTCACCTCTTCCCGTCATGATGCAATAAGTTGGGCATGGGAATGGGATGAAGCAGGATGTTTGGGAATGGGATGAAGCAGGATGTTTGGGGATGAGTGGAACATCTCTTTGAACCCAGCTGCAGCCAGGATCCGGGATCTGGAGCCGCGTGTCTCTGGAGGTGTGAAGCCTGTAATTACAAACCTGCTAATGAACTCATGCCCTCCTGGGTGCACTCGTCAGATGGTCCTATTGAGCTGGGGGCCTGGAGGTGCTGATGGAGTTGATGGCGAATCCCTACACAGAGGTGGCTCCCAAGAGCAAGACCTGGAGCAGCTTGGGTTGATCCCTGCCTGCCCTGTCTCCAGATCTGGTGCTGTGGATCTGCTCTAGAGCGATCACAGCTGGTAGAAATGTTACCTTCTCAGCATGTCCCGGACGGGGATTGGGTTGACCCAGGATTTCCCTCTCTATTTTTCCCATCATCAACTTGCCTGGCCTGATTTTCCAGAGAATGTGAGTAGAGTCCATTGCAAGCTTGTCCCTAACTCAGCTTGGCCCAGTATGAGTGAGCGAGGGATGTGGCTTTGGGATGGGTCACTTGGATGAGCATGTAGAAGGTCAGGTCTGCATGGACCTCCTTCTAGAGATTTTTAACCCTGATAAAAGTGGGAATGTTGGCCAGTGGCTTGAGCATAGAAGGCTTGGGTTTGGGACATGACAACAGGAATTTCTTTTGCTGGGCACTGCCTGGCCAAGCAGCAAGACCAGAAGGGATGTACTCTGATGACTGGCATCTACTCTGTTTTTATCATCTTTCAGGGGATTTGAAAGTCTTCTCATGCTATAAAGACACTGTTCTATTGTGGGAAACCACTTGGCATGAGTGAGCCCCATGGCCCTTGGCAGCAGAGGTGGTTCCGAAGTTGGGCTCGGCTGCAGGACAGTTCTCAAACATTGTGGTCCTCTGATCCTTTGCCAAGGAGGCAAGTTCCCTGTCCCAGCAAAGGTCTTTCAACCACGAGGTCTCATCCTTGAGGCTGGGGAGTTGCAGACTAGCTGCTGGCTTGAAAATGATGAATCTACTCAAGGAGCTCAGCTTGGGAGCAGCAGAAAAGACCCAGTTTTAGGTATCTCATGACATGTGTGTAATCATTGCATGTGCCTAGGGTCCTCCCACGTTACTTGGGATGCGCAGGAGCATCACCCGTTTGAGAGGTGAATCATTCCCTGGGAGCACGTATGCTGCGGAGGAGCGGAGGGTGACTACATCTGACTTGAGCAGCTCCCTTAGATACCTACCAGAAGGAATCCAGGCCTGAATCCTTAATTTTTTTTTTTTTCTTTTTTCTTTTTCCCCTAAGGAACAAACTAGATCAGTGACTTTCCTTGGCTGGAAATCCGTCCATTGGCTGCTCCAAGGCATGCTGAAATAAATGCCTTTTCCTCATGCGTGTCCTCCCAGCAGCTCCAAACCATCACCACCCTGGAACCATCCTCCTGGCTTCCTCCCTGGTCCTTTAGGAAGCCTCTTATTTTACCTTTGGACTATCATAGGGTCTAATGCTCACAGGTGCCTGCAGAGAAACTAGACACAGTGGCTTGTCCCCTGTTTTTAATGAGGTTTGTAGTTGTTTTTTTTCTTAGCTTCTTGATGCTGTTTGCATTACAGCAAGGCAAGGACAAGCTTTCCTGCACAGCGAGAAGTGCCACAGCCTCACAATTTCATTTCTTTGCTTTATTTACATATTTATTTTTATCCCATAGCTAAACTGAAACAGAAGTGAAGAAACAAAACATTAATGCCTGGTGGCAATCCCGTGAGGATCTCCGTCCAGGGTGCAGCTTTGCAAGGATGCAGCGGTATGGGGATCCTTGTAGCAATGTGTCGAGGCCACCTCGCTGTCCTGGGGTGGGTTTGTTGTCATTGCAATGCTCGGATAATGGAAAGAAATGAGCTGTTTGCATTTGCAAGGAGCCTGAAACAACCAGCCCATTTATCCACCCAAATCCTGCTTGGAAAATCACTATATAGGGGAGAGGAATAGCTAGCCCGGAGGCTTAGGTGCATTAAAAAGAACAAGTCTTTAATAACTTAATTGTGACAGCTATTGCAAAACGGAGATGGCACTGAAATCCAAGCCAAGATGCATCCCTGTGCACCCCATATTCCAGATAAATTGAGGCACTGGAAGCCACCAGGGAGCAGCCTACTTAGTACATTCACTGAGGCCAAAAACAAAGGAATGGTGACTCCAAAAAGCACTTTGTTTTTCCAGCTCCTCCAGACTTTTCACTGTGGCTCCAAAGGAAGAAGGCTCCTTGCAGCAGATGGCAGCAATGGATTTGCAAACGGGATGGTGACAGTGGCCCATCTGCAAAAGCAGCTGCACCGAAATGCAACACTGCTGCTTATTGCAACTGGGGACACGTTGCACCAAAGGCCATTCCTTTGAGCAGAAACCTGCTTTGTTCCCATTCAAGTTAACTTGAGTTTCTAGACAGCTGCTGTGGGTCAGGGAGATGATGTCTGAAGGTGACCTGATCTGGAGAAAAAAGAAAAGGAGGGGAAAACGGGTCCTGGTCCTCCCTGAGATGACAGCATCCAGCATGCAGGTGCCTTTATTAATCCAGACTTTAATAAGATGTTGAACAAGCCAGGCAGAAGATCCACCCCCGAAGAAACCTCTCACAGCAGCTTTATCCTGCTCCAGGCAGTGCAAAGGTGTCCTTGGAGCATCCCCAAAGCCCCAATGGGGTCTGCAGTGTCCCCTGCCCATGGAGATCCTTGGGGCTTTATCCTTCCCATGCCTGGGTGGTCCCTGAAAGGAAAGGTTTCCCTTAATGGTCATGGGGCTTAAAAGCAATGATGGTGGGGAGTTATTCTGCCCAGAATTAAGTCTCAGGCCAATGGAAGAAGTTAAGGTAGCGCTTTGAAGCCTCACTTATCTTGGGCTCTCAAGAAAAACAAAACAAATCAAAACAAAAAGGCAGATTGTATCACCAGACAAAAGGCAACACAATCTGCTAGGAAAGTACCTTGAGATCGGGGAATTGCATGTGTCCCCTTAAATGATATAACTTGGCACGGGAAGAAGGACAAAACTGGGCTGGAAAAGGACCTCTCCGCTCTTGCTTTCACTGGAGAGACAGACAGAGAGGGCAAATTATTATCAGCCAGGCTAAAATGGGAAGTAAGGAAGCTGAGGTGTCCCCTGAGATGGAGGTTGTCCCACTCTGGGGATGCCTGTGAGGAACAGCCCTGGGGATGCCATGAAAGATACTGATGCTGTCCTTCATTTGACCCCATCAGCACCTAGGTCTTCAGGTTCCCCACCAAACCTGAGCCAAGGTGCAGAATCTGGCCCATATTTCTGGAGCTAATCAGCTTTTGGGGTATTAAGTTGCCTGTTTGCTATAGATAAATTAAAGCTTGGCTGACAAAACATGAATAACAAACTAATGAGCTTAGGAAAGAAGAAAAAAAAGGGAAAAAAAAATTGGCACTCGATATGGTTAGCTTCTAAAAACTGCACACCGCAGAAACGCTCCCGTTCCAGCGGGGCCAGCGCAGCTGTGTGTGGAGACAGAGTTTGTGAGAAAGCTTCCCCAAGGCGTCCGTGGCGAGAAACCACAAGAGCCCAGCGAGGCCGAGGTGGTGGCAGTGGTGGTGGGGAGGCAAACAGGGCCTGTGTGGTCTCCCCGCCGCTAACCGGCCTCGCGTTTCTCCATCCCACATCGATGGCTTGTTGGTGCTGGCCAAGAGCTGGAGGCACGTGCGGCTCTGCCCGTCCTGTGCCGAGGAGACGCCGCAGGAGCCAAGGAGCCATCCGGAGCCTGAGCGCTCCGGGCGCCATCCTAGAGCCTGATGTTTATTTGCAAGCACGACCCTCGTTGCTCCTTCAAGAGAGCTCAACATTGCTGTGCGTGTAGGTGTGTGGTCGGTCCAAATGTCTCCACTTTCAACAGGGAGGATTTTGCTTAAGCACCTCGTTTACTTTGGATGCCTCCATTTTATTTTATTTTATTTTATTTTATTTTATTTTATTTTATTTTATTTTATTTTATTTTATTTATTTTTATTTTTATTTTTTGGAGTGGCCAGATGGAGTCAGATGAAAGGCATCAACGTTTTCCAAAATGGTTCACACTTTACCCTTGGCATCCTGGGCTCTTTGAAGACATCTTGGTCTGGGCAGGTGAAACGGGAGGTGGATGAACGTGCTGCTGGGTTGATACCTTTGGATGTTTCCTGACTTTCAGCCAAGGCATTCTGGGCCACTGTCAAAGGCTGGAGAGTCAGGTGCGCTAGTGAAGGCTTGAATTCTTCTAGCCAATGGCTTTCCAAGAACAAGGAGTTTGTCTTCACCTTGAGGCAACTCCTCACAATGAGGAACATGGCAGGGATATTTGCTGCATTGACCAAGGCCAGGTCCATCTCTACAACATCCAGCAAAGGGCACTGACCCAAACCTGTTGACAGCTACACTTTCCTAATGCTATTTTTCAGGAATACATTTTTCCTTTCTCTGCCTGCATCACCAGCATGAGGTCAGAGCTGCTTGGACCTCTTGTACATCCTCTTGGAACTACCCATCCTGCAGGATCTTCTGTGTCACTCCTGCCCCTTTCATCATGGGGATGTGGGCCTGGACACTTGTCCTGCTCACCTGACAGAGCAGCCAAGATAATCTCCAAGTCACGCAGAAATGCCAGCCCAGCTCATGCCCCTTTGGGCAGCTGAAGTTGAATTGCAGGGCCACCTCTGCTGGGTCCTTTGCTGGAAGCTGGAGAGCCCTCCCATAGCTCATTAAACACCATGAAATATGTGATCCCCCTTTCCACCAGCCTCTAGGGGATACATATATGACCCAAATATTATGTTTTTTTCAGCTGCTTTCTTAAGGAAATCAAACCCACATGCTTATTGCTGTCTGCCTGGCATCCTACACCCAGTTTGTCCTCCAGTAGCAATTTTTCTTCCTGCATTCTTTCTTCCTCCAGGCCCCAAATCCTTCTTTCCACAGGTTGGTATTTGTAGTAGAGAACACTGGATGGAAGCTGTGCCTCTTGCATTGGGTCTGGAAGTGAGAGGAGTGGGAGACAGTTCAGGTTTCTGGAGTTCATTGCAGGCCCCAGAGGCCTTTTCTCCCACATGCCATTAATCTTACAGAGACCTCCATTTTGTCCAAGAAATGGACTACAGTCTCCATCCTGGAGCTGAATATATACATATTCTGGACTCATACCATGGACCAGTTTGGACATAAGGCCAAGGCCAAGGACATAAGGCTGTTGCCATGGCTAGAAGGCCATACAAAACACAGAGCCAAGGTGCTGCATTTTGCTGGAAAGGGGCCTGTCCTGGCCCTTGGTTTGGTGTTGAGGGGGCCATAGGTGCTGGATAAGGTGATAGTTCTACCCGAATATGCCATGACATACTGTTTTCTAGGACTGTTCCTGAGCCTTGATATAGAAAAGAGCAATTCCTCCTTCATGTTTTGCAGTAGTAACTTGGGCCAAAAGCACTGGATTTCATTTCTTACAGTTTGCAGAGCATCTCAGGGCTACTAAAACCTTGACATCAAAAAGTTTAATCCAGTCAGTAATGGTACCTGGTCATATATGAGCCTGCCAAAGATCCTTACTTTTAAAAGCAAGGTTTGGGAGAAGCCACTTCTGCTTATCCAGGGATTTTCAGACTTTCAAGATTGATTTTTAACTCTTCTCGGCTAAACATACTATGAAAATGGCCAGTTGGTACAAAGCAGAGAAGTTGGTCATCCCTGGCTGATCATTCATTGCTATAGGTGGCAAAAACATCTTTTCAGGCCTGTAAGACTTGGGAAGGAAATGTCATCCTTGCACCTCTGGTATTCAGAGCAGTGCAATTATCCGAGCCCTGTTGTTTTCCATTCTCAAGAGCTGGATGGCCTCAGTCTGGAGTCCTTGCCCCAACACAGTGCCTACAGAAGGACATTCAGAAGTCATTTTGGGGTAGGTCTTACAAAAGATTGTAAAACCTTTCTTTTTTTTTTACAAACAAAAGGATGACAAAATCCCCCTCTTTGGTCTGGAAACTCTTCTGGATGTGAATACTGCAGCACTGCTTGTGTTTTGGAAGAGAAAATCTTCCCTCTGCTCATGCCTGTTGCAGGCGTGTTGGACAATGCTATGTCTGAGATGGACTCCCACTGCCCTGTTAGTTTTTTTGGGGAAAAAAACACCAAAACATCAGAATTCTAACCATTCTAACAGAATCAAGGGTGAAAAATGCTATGGGGACGGCGATCTGAAAATATATCAGGGGAAAAAGGCAGGGATAGACAGAGCTGGGTGAACTCTTCTTTCCCTTAGGTTATGAGCTCCAAGAACTCAACAAGCATCCTCAAGAGGTTGGAGGCCAAAGCACAACTGGGAGAGGAAACACCTTGGCAATGCATCTCTCCTTCCCTCTAGTTACGGTTATGTGCTCTCAGCCTGTCCTATACATCCCTGTCAGAGGACGTGGCCATTTGGGTCTTCCCAGTATGACACTGAGACTTTGCAGATGCTTCGAAAAGAGACTGTGCTCTTGACCATGCAAATTGTGTGTGGAATTAGAAAAAAATTCTTTCTAATGCTTTTGGGCCTTCATGGACTTGGCTTTAGTTGTGCTTAACCCAAGGCTGCTCTGCTGAAACCACTGAGACCATTGAAACCACCATCACGTTGGGGACATGGTAGCTCCATCGGAAACTGAGAGCTCCTCAGGCTAGTGCCCTCAACACAGATATTTAAGAAAATGGTCATTTAAGCAGTGACCATTTTCTATGAAGATGACCCAAATAAATATTAGAGGTAGTATAGCATGTGGGAGATATGAAAACCAGGCTAAATCAGAGTAAGGAAAATCGATTTGTCATCAGATGATGGAAATTTCTGCTTCTAAAGGGCTGTTGGGGCCGCCAGTGAAAGTGGGGCTCAGAAGCTGAATGACTGTGGTTAGCAACAACTGGGGATTGATAGCTTTGGGCAGGACTAGCTCCCTAATGCTATGTTAGTAGCAGTCACGGTTACTGCAGGGGAGCAAGTTGTCTCTCATAGAGGTGAGTTCGCTGTCATCCTAAGCACCAGATATGAACCTGGTCCAGCATTGACCAGGTTGCCTAGAGAGGTTGTGTCCTTGCTCTCCTTGGAGGTTTTCAAGACCTGACTGCCTAAAGTCCTGAGCAACCTGGCCTGACCCCATATCTGACCCTACATAAGTCAAGAGGTTGTACCAGAGACCTCTTGAAGTCCTTTACACCTCAATTATTCTAGTATATCTCTGGTCCTATCTGTCTTAGTGTTCATAAACTCTTATTATTTCGCTGATACTTGGAAGATGTAACCAAAGCAAAGCGTGATTGCACCTCACTCTGTCATAGCAGCCAGGATACCAACTTATAGCTGCAGGGTTTGGAGGAACTAGAGCCTGGTTGACAAGCTCAGAGGTGCCTGTTCTTATAACAATCCAAGCCCTCGGGTGGTGCCTTCATCCCTTATTTCCCCATTAGCAGCCCAAGGTGCTAAGCTGATTCTTTGTTCAGTTTGGCTGAAAGAAAAAAAGAAAATAACAAACAAACAAACAAAACCAGTGAGGAATTTGTTCAATGTGGCAGTAACTTGTGGGACTCATCACAAGCTGGCCAGAAGTCAAGGGGTGCTGCTGGTGACTTGGCTCCTGCAAATTAGGCAGTGGCAACTCCCTAATTCTGTCTTGCTGTGTCTAAATAATTATAATACCACTTTTATATTATATGGAAAATGTTTGATTTCTTTTCATAGTTGTTTTTGTCAGGACATTCTGGAAGCAACTTGTGTTTTTTCTAAGTTGAAAAAGATCCATTTTATTTTGGTATTTTACTGTTTTGGAGAGCTTTTTTTTGAAAGTTTGTTTTTAATGAATTAGAAAAAAAACGGAAAAAGTCTTTTTTTTTACCCCAGAAAAAAACACCTTTTTCTCTGGTGCTGGAGGAAAAGACTTACAATCCTAGAGACATGCAACTCCGACACACTCATCACCAGAGAGGTTGGTGATGGGATGCTCAAGCCTTTGGCAGCTGAATGCTCTTGCTCTCCATGGTGTTGGGTTTCCCCATAGCACAAGAACAAGTGGCCCATGCTCAGAGTTGTCCCGGGAGGGCCTGTCTCTCTCCATTGACTATGAAAGGTGCTTTGGGAGATTTGGTTTCCAGGACAAACACTGCAATTAAGGTGCTTAATAGCTGGTAGCTTGATTCTTTCTCCTCTTTCTCCTGGACCAGGATGAAAAGCCAGAATATCTGCAATTTTGCACCAGACAAAACACTGTAAAATGTTTCCTCTAGTGTCCTGTGTTGACATGTCACTAGTGTTCCTGGAGGAAGAGGGGCAAGTTGCTTTGCATGGCTTTGCTCAGCTGAAGCTGAGCAACTTGGCCCACCTCTAACAAGATATTTGGAGTTATTTCCTACAGACATTTAGGAAAGTTTTTCAGACAAAATCAGCATGTCTCCTTGGGGGGTTCCAATCACCTGAAGCCATATTTTCAGTCAAAGACAGCCCCATCAAATACCAGCCCTCAGACACTGTTGGCTGTGAAGTGAGAGGTACTCAGACATGTCCTGATGTCCTCCCAGCCTCCTGCCCAAGCTTGTGCCAGCAGCAGAGGGACTATGCAACCTCAGCCCAGGGTTGTGGGTTACTGAAACTGCCTGAGGGGATAGCAGGTTTTGTCTTTGTGCAGATGTCTTGATGATGGCATCTTCCTTTTTTTTTTTTTCCCAAGGAATAGAGGTTCTGTAGTAGCAAGGCTGTAGCAGACATGACCCTCCATGGTGCACACAGAGCCTTCACGTGCCCATGGATCTGCTCTCCTAGGGTGCTGAGGAGCTGGCTCAACCCAATCCTGAGCCCACAAAATACTGCTTGCTCTTATGGAGGAGTCTCCTTGCCCTCAGCTCCATTTCCACAAGGAAGGGTCGGATGATGCCAAGAGCTCACTTTGGTACTGCCCAGTGCACACTTGCCCCATGACACATCCTTGCATGGACAAACCTTTCCATCTCTGGCCATTTCCACCTCAGCCTGTGGTTGGGGACACCCCTGTGAGCCACAAACCTAAAAGCACTGGCAATGGCCACATTGCTGGGGGATTCACAGTGCTCCTAATCTCTCCTTCAGTGAGTCCCACAGTTAAATCCACATCTCCTGCTCCAAGGAATGGAGAGTAGGATGTTCATGATCTTATTTGTTTTCTTATGGTCCGTAGCTTTTCTAAAGTAAAAATATTTTTCCGAAGATCTCTGACCCACAGGGGCACTTCCATCTCTAGCTCTATTTGGAGCCGTCATGGCATAGTAATGGATATATAAGGATATGTAAGGTGGCTCCTGAGCCTGCTGTACTGGGCTGGAAATCTTTCTCATGAAAAAAGAGCATTTTCTGTGGTGCTCTGGGTACTCTTCGTCTTCTGCACTTTCTCCAGAGGACAGAAATACCAGCAAAACAAAACAAATCAAAACAAAGCAAAGCAAGGCAAAACAAAGCAAAACAAAGTAAAACAAAACAAAACTAAACTAAACTAAGCAAAACAAAACAAAACAAAACAAAAACAACTAAGGATGCTCAGGCCTTTGCATTTGAGTGGGGATGCTGCCAACTGTGATCTCTGCCTCTGGAAGGGGACGTTTCCAACGCTAGATGGAGCACTGGTCCAAGGCATGGAGGAGCCGGTGCGTCTCGAGCTTGGTTAATCAACTGTTTTCACACTGTGCACCTCAGCCAGTGAGGAATTTGAGGCAGAACAAGTCTTTTTTTTCGGCATCCAGGCAGCTCCAGCTGCCGATAGTTTCATCCACAAGGAGCGAGCGCCCTTTGAATGCCATGTTCTCCCTCTGGAGACCCTTGCTCTCCAAAATGCGTGTCGCCTTTGAAGTCAACTTGTTGGTGCTCCCCTTTGTGACGTCACAGAGGCTCCCTGTGACCTCACAGACATGCTAGGATGAGGTCATAATCAAGCCCTCATGCCATAAGCGACCCCTTCATGAGCCTCTGGGGATGCTTTCCATAAAAAAAAAAAAAAAAAAAAAAAGTTTTGATTT
>JAVCKT010080132.1:0-14912 GCA_032273925.1 Rhynchotus rufescens
TATGTCTGCATAGATTTTTATTAAAAAAAAAAAAAAAAAAAAAAAAACAAGTGCATGAGACTGAGATATCACAGGAAATACTGATATCCACAGCAAGGACACTCAGTAAAGCTTAACTTTCCTGCACCAAATCTGCTTGCTCAGTACATGATGTTTGCAGCAAGATCAAGGCAGGGAAGCAGGAGGCTTGTAGGATGCTGTTGTTTGGAGAAAGGTAACAAATCAGCCAAGAGCTACTGCAGCAAACTGCAAAGGAAGCTTTGCAAACACCCACTGCTGACAAAGGAGCCAGTGTTAAGTGACAAAATAGGTTGATGGGAGTGAATTCCTCCCTCCTGCTGCAACTCCCATGCGGGGGTAGTGCTGATAAGTGTGTAGCTTTCTCCAACACACACACAAAAATACCCCAACCACATGTATTTCAGAACTCAACTGGTGCAGGGTTTGCAAGCACTTGCTGCCACAGCCCTTCACCTGTTCCTATAATGTCTTTACTCATGTAGAGGACGAAGCAGGGAGCTCTTTTCCCCCTTTCACAACACGTGTAACAACCCGAACTCGGTCTGTGCTAATTCTCACGGGGGATGATTAATGTCCTGTGAGCATAAAGATGAAGACTGATGATCCTGGAAGGGGAAACGCTCTGTCTGAGCTGGCTCCCAGGTGCCAAAAATAAGTTGGCAGACTGAAAGGTGCAGTTTTGCATTAAGATAGTGATTAGAGCCTTTGCTCCACTGCTCACGCAAGAGCACTGAGGTCCCAGCAGCTTCTGCTGGGGCCACTTTGCCAGCCAGCCTTGGCTTTCTGGGAAAGCACAAGGACAAGGCTGGAGCAGCTCTGCTTGTGCACCGGAGCCTGCAAACACAGCCTGCAAGGCTCAGCAAGGCAGCTGTAATGAAAAGGGAGGTGGCAAAGTGGCAGGGATGTCAGGGTTGGGGGGAAAATGGGAAAGATGAGAATACAGAAGGAGGCAAAACCAGGCACGGATCCCTCCCAGCTGCCTCACGCCACAGCCGTCGCTTCCACTTACTTCCTTTGGAACCTGACGACAGGGTCATCCAGCAGGTCGGACAAATCCAGCTTACTCCCCTTCTCGATGACGTCCCGGTGCTTGCGCACCAAGAGCCAGCCGACGTGGGAGAAGAAGAAGCCCCGGAGCGCGTTGTGCGGGTCGGCATCCGTCTCGGAGTACTTGTGGTGCACACGGTGGTCCCGGCTCCACTCATAGATATCGTTCTGCACGGGGGAACATAGCGGCGTGAGAGGAGAGAGGCTGGAGCTGCTTCCTTGCTCCCACCCCACGTGGAAGCTGCTCCCAAGCCCCACGCTGATGCTTGTCAGCAAAGGTTATCGGCTAAAGTCATCCTGAGGGACTCTGGCTTTGCAGGGAGACCGCACATCATGATGCTGCCATCAATGTCCACACTGAACGGCACATGCTCTGGGAAGGGGTGACACAGACTGGAAACCCCCTGGGGCTGGAAAACGCCTCGGGTCAACAAGCTCTTGGGAACCACCATCAGCCTGCCCTAGTCTTACACCCCTCTGATGGTCGCTCTCGAGGGATGAAGCTGCTACATCCAGGCCTATGTTCTTCCTCGCCAAGCTGCTCGCAAGGGGTCGAGATGTCTGTGTTTGGGGCACTGCCACGCAGCAGTTCACACTTCTGGCATCCGTCTTTTCACGCTGGCCACGGTTGGTCACCGCTGACTCCCTCCAGGGAGGAACAGAGCTAAAAATGGGCCGGCGTTTGTGACATGCTGAGCTAAACTGAACGGGAGCCTGCAGGTGCTTCACCTTTTGGAGGGACAAGTCAGCCCTGTTTAAGGCAGCACTCTCATTTAAGTGACTGCTCTGTCTGCAGAGATCTGTACAAGAGCATGAGATGGAGCTATCACGGGAGATGTGCCTATTTTATGGGAAATTAAGCCATGGATTCACAGAGAGGCTGGAAGAGCAGGCTCAGTCCCATAACACCAACTCAGCAGTGGATCCTGATGAGCTACAAACCAAAGCTCAGCCCTGTCTCTGCCAAAGCTGTCAGCAGACATGGGTCACCTAAGTGCCCTGGGGCTGTAAAAGGGATTAGGTGGTTTGCAGGGAGGAAAGGATGCAGCACAATTTAAGAAGCAGATCCCTTAAGTGAACAAAAGAACACAAGTCCCTGAAGATCCTCAGCTTGGCCAGAGCTCAGCGGTCCCAATTCTGAACTGTTGCGCTGTGATCAGCTGTGGCTGGTGGGTGAAGCTGAAGTATCAGTGGGGTGGACTGGACTGGGGAAGTGGGGAGCTGCTTTCTTCAGCACCAAGCTGTGAAAGCCACTGAGACGAGGAAGGAGACCTGTCAGCAGCGCTCGTGTACATCCCTGCCCCGTCAGCTATCCCACTGCGGAAGGGTACAAAATAAAGTCGGAGCAAAGCAAACCCAGGGAAGTCACCCAACTCTTCAGCAAGAAGGGGAGATTTTTACGTTGCTTCTATTTTGCTTTGTCCTGCAGAGAAATCAAAAGGAATGAAAGCCTCCACTCTGTTTCAAGGGGCAGACTTATTCATCACTGGGAGTATCCAGAAGACTGGAATAAGCTAAGATTAAGTCATTTAAAACACCATAAGATTGTGCAAGGAGCACATCTCTGAAAGGTCTTCTTTCTGAAACAGAAATGATCTTTCAGCTGAGACTATTGATCATCACGCTACAAGAGCCCTTGATAAAATTATCTGTGACACAGCAAAGCAGGAGGTCAAAAGCAATAAGATTAGCTTGGCTTTTCCTAGAACAGCAAATACCTGCAGGGCAGGTGAAAAAAACTAAAAAAATTCTCAGATGAAAGCACCAGAAAGCTGTGAACCAGCAGAACTGCATCTACCTATGAATGGAGAGGCCAAAGAGGCTACGAGGAAGTAAAGGCCAGAGGCCAGAGCAGTGGGCAGCAAATATTACAGACAACTGGTGTGGCAAACGTGAGTGTGCCCCAAGTGCATTAATAGCAGCCGTTTTTCAGGAACATGCCACTCCTGCTCACATTTCCAGGAAACACCAGGGTCTATCCGTTCCGAAGCAGCAAGTGGCAGAATCTCCCTGTGACAGTGACACAGCCACGAGATTTTGATGAGTGGGTCCCTTAATCATCAGGGTGGCCCCTGAGGACAAACTGGGCCCTGCAGCCAGCTCCACACGCTGACAGGTCATGTCCTAGGACCGCTACAGAACCAGGCTACAGTGGCAGATACCAGCGGGGAGATGTCCCGCTCGGAATGGCGAACTTTTAGCCAGGGAATCAAGTAAACCTAAGCCAGGCATTACCCTTTTCTGAGACAAACCTGTGACAGCAAGAAGCATAAAGCCTTTCAAACTTACACGAGCTTAAGTAAGGCTGGATGGAAGGCTAAGAGTCAGCTCAGCGCGCTCCAAGCACAGGCACACACTGGGCTAGCTGCCACTTGTGATGGCATCTCTAAGGGAAGCACCTCATAGTTTCATGCAACATGATGTTAAAACTGCTCGGCCAAGTTGCCAGGGCTCCTCGAGAGACCTGGACGCCTCCAAGGCCACCTCTTCCTCCCAGTGCTGGGCACGTGGGTCTGAGTGCTCCTCCACCAGTCGCTCATGGTGGTTAAAAAGGAGCTCTGCAGGTAACGCGTGTCACGGTAAGCAGGGGCAGGCTTCAGACTGCTCAAAACAGAGCGCGTGGTTTGGCCTTAGGTTTTCCTTTCCGACATGGAGAATGACACAGAGGTGGCTTGAAGTCCCTTTGAAGTACTCCCCTGCCTCGGGCTCACACTGTGTTTGCCTCAGCAAAAGGCAGTGATGAGGCCAACACAGCGGAGAGCAAAATGCACAGCAACAGGGGAGCAGAAGGCAACGAAAACACAGCAGCCAGGCTCGCCGCGCTCCAGCTCGGCACAGACTCATTTGAATTGAGCAGGAAAGATAAAATCTGCTGTGAAACACGAGGCTGGTACCAGGAGGTTCTTAAAAACTCCAAGCAGTTGTTTAACATGCTGAGCAAAGGTTTCGTTGAGCTTTACAAAGAATAGAGGGGCACAACGCAGCTGGAATATGAGTCAGAATAAAGGGGAGCTATAGTCAAACTGAACATCTCACCAAACTGCCATGGGCTCATGGTGCTCGTGGTAATGTGGGCAGGAATTATTAAGCTTAATTTTCTCCACTGGAACAAGAATGTAAATGAAAGACGATAAAATGAACAAAACAAAAGCAGCTAAAGGGCCTGGCTTCACCCTTTCTCAAGGTACAAAAACAATAAGTCACCTCGAGAGACTAGAGGGAAAGGGCTCAAAATTCAAAGTGCACCTCACAAAGCCCAACTCCCCTGTGGAACTCAGCACCATAAGAGCCTGGCCTTGGCCCTATAGAGGCTGCTGGAGCGCTGAGCCCCTCACCTACACATCCTGGACTTGGCCCTAATGTAATTATTGGGCTTAGGCTGCCAACATGCATTGCTAGGCGGGTGGCGAGGGGCCTGCGAGCCCTCCGAGGTAGCACAGGGCTATCAGCAGCAAACCTCTTGCTGCTGCTTTTGGTTTTTTTTTTTTTTTTTTGTCTCCCCTCTTGTTATCTCGAAGCTGAAGAAATGCCTTCCCAGGGGGATAAAGCTGCCAGGAGGCCAGATGTCCACACGGGAGACCACAAGCCCACCTGGAAAGCCATGGAGTTGGCCGCAGCCAGGAAGATGCGCAGGGGCAGCTTGGCTTTGTAGGACCGGTGGCTCCACAGGCGATGGACGCCCGCTGTTATGCCCAGGGTCGTCATGAGGAAGTAGAAATACGCTGAAAGACACAAGCCAAACCACACAAGTCATTAGTTTTGCTTGCTTTCACGTTAAGACGATTCTTGTCCCCGCCTGGGGCACTCGGAAGACAAGGCCGGGCAGGCAGATGAGGATCACCCTTGCCAAGGAGCAAAGGTGAAGAGCAGCAGTGGCTCTCAAGGGGCCCTCGCCCTGAGCCTGCTCTGCCAGCCAACTGAGGAGGCTCCCGCAAAACACTCCCACAGAGTCTCCATGTGAAAGAAAGTGTCTTAACAGGGGGAGCTTATTCCCTTGGCAAACGTGACAGGAAGCTCAGCATTCACTCAGCATTCATTCAGTCTCCCTCCGCTTTGGAAACCTGTCCTTTCCCGTTCCCTTCATTAAAAAATTGCCCAAGTAAACTGGTTTTGAGTGTTATTTCACGTGGTCGACGCAGCAAGGAATTGGGTCCTTACTCACCGTGCTTGGCTCCAGGCTCTGCACCTCCCGGCCATAAATTGTAAAATTAGGAAGTGTAGAATTAAAAGCAGGGTAGATCCAAGCACAAGTTTTGAAGGACAGCCCCCAGGGAGGGTGCACCTCAACAAGCCTCACGTGTGCTGGCAAGTGCCACAAGCTGAAGTCTACTGCTCAACGCCGACTCCTGCCTGCTTCCTGAAGGGAGATGTGTAATAAAAAGCCATGCTGCCCTCTCCACGTGTTATGTATAGATCTATTTTTGCAGCCGTTGGGTGGGTAAACATGCTGGCACCGTGACTAACTCGCAGCCCAGATTCCTCTGCAGTCCTGGAGCTGTTTGCAGATGCCTCTGTAGTGCAAGGCTCCAGGCTCCTCCTATGGAATTGTGGCCTACCTGCAATGCCATTTTCTATACAGGATGTTAAGCAGTAAATGAAAGCAGAGGTGCTGCTCCAAATAACGACTGCTTGGCCTCCCTTCCTCTCTACCTGGGGATTCTTCTCCCATAGCAAAGCAAAAGCCTCTTTCTTTGACCAAGCGCTTGCCCAGATATCCATCGTGATCACCATCAGCTGTATGAGAAGAGAATTAAAGACAGGCACGACGGAGCAGATGCAACATTACAGTGCTACTGATTTCTTCTTGATGGCGAGATGGAGCGATAGGATGCAGGCCAAACCAGCAGCCACGCTGCATTCCATGGATTTAGACCACTTGATGATCCAGCTTTCATGGATCAAAGGCCTTGAGGACCATATGAAGCTTCAAAACACCCAACACGACCAAGAGTTTTGAATGGTATTTTGGGCGCACTGGGTATTTAAGTGCCCCCCTGTGTCCATCCCTTTGAACAGCACCTTCCAGCCTAGGCAGTCATGTAGGAGACTTCCCTCTGTTCCTACCATGGCCGCTTCACTGGAAGTCTAGAGCTGCAGAGGAGAGACAGGTCTACCTGACACAGGGCTGCAGGAGTCCCACCAACGGACAAAGCAGCTCTCGGGCAAGAGGATGCAGGAAGCCTGGCCCACCAGGGCTTCTCCTGGCCCTCCAGGCTCCTCAAAGCCCATGGGCAGGAACGGTCCGGCCAGCTGCCCTGCGACGTCCTCCGAGCCTCCCGTGTGGCACTGCCTGAATGGGACTTCCTTGAGGTTCTCCCGGGCAAAGCACCCGAGTTCCTTCCTTCCTCCTGCCTTTCCCAGAGCCGCAGGGAGCTGCCAGCCCCAGCCCACCCAGCCAAGACGGAGCTACAGCGGCTGGGGCGCGGACCCACACGACACGTCTGGGTCCTGGCTTTGCAGGGGAGGAATCACAGCAGCAAGAATAGGCCCAAAAGAAACTCTGAGGGCTGAAGCAAATATCCTCGGGGAAACAAAATACACCCAGGAGCCTGGTGACCAGAGCAGAAACAAATCCTGTCAATCAAGAGCTAAATGCACTGCATGGTGAGATGGGATTTCTGTGATTCTGACAGTAATCAGCGCCTTTGGAAAATGTTACATGGACACCAATTCCCAATGTATAAATAGCTAGGAAGTCAAATATTTGCAGTGTAAAGATGAATCCCAGGCTTTCTTCTGCAGAGTAAGTTATGGACTCAAACTCCGCTAGAAACCATTTGATTTTACATTAATTATGTACAGAAAGGATAGCTACAGTAACTCAGTGAGAGCCACTACTTACCTATGTGGCTCCTTTTTTTGAGGTGAACCCTTCTCTGAAACACATGAAGGGGTGACACTGTGGAGAAGAGCTCTGTGAACAGCTTGATTTATACTCAGAACTCCTCTTAGACTTGTAACGAGAGACGGGCAGGTGCCGGGCCCCGTCCTCCCATCTCCTACTCCCTCTTGCATGCTGAACGGCGCACGGATAGGAGCCAAAATACTCGGCCATCTCTTCACAAGCATTGACATATTTCCCCTTTTCCTTTCCTTTTTTGCTGTTGTGGAAAGTAAGACGGAGATGCATGGCTTGCTGTTTTGTATTGATGACAAAAGGAGAGGAGAAGGATCCTTCCTAGGCACCTGCCGAAGGCTCGCACGGAGCAGCTCAACCTCAGTCCTGGCTTGAGAGCACCGAGGGGCCTGTGCTCCATGTCCCAGTGCGGAGCACAAGGGCATGACTGGCTGGGAAATCATCCCAAGGGCTCCCCGGATCAGGGTGCACCCGCTAGAGCTGCCACACACTTCTCCTCTGCCACCAAAAGCTCCTTCCTTCCCTCCCTCCCTCCCTCCCTCCCTCCTTCCTTCCTTCCTTCTCATTATCAGTCTTACCCTGTTGACATGGAGAATTCACACCCTCTCCACTGCACACTGGTGCCATCAGGCCCGTGTCACCCTCCGTGGCATCGCGCCCTTGGGTGGGTGCCACATGCCCTGCTTAGGGTCCTACAGAAAGGAGCGGGGTGCAGGTTCTGGCAGGAGCATCTCCAACCCGAGCTCCCTCAGCACAGCTGATCCAAAACACTCCCCATCCAGAGCAAAGCAAGAAACACAAAGGGACAAAGCCAAGGGAAGAAGGAGAGCAGAGCGAACAGGGTGGAGAGGAGGAGAGCGGAGAGACCCACGGCAGCGCACGGGGCAGGGAGGCAGAAGGGAGGAGCGACTTGAGGTTCAAGAGCTGCACAAAGCGGGAGCCAGCGGCTTGCTGGGCTCCCAAGTGCTCTCTGCGCCGACGCTGTTCATGGGAATGTGCCAGAATCGATAGGCAGACGATTTTTATTCCACTTATTAATGACCTGAAACAAAGGCAAACAGTGTATTAATTACAGCAGCGGATGATGCTAATTTTGGAGCGGCTCTGAGAGCTAAAACCACAGAGAGATCCAGGCAGAAAGAGGGGAAGTAAAGCTCCAAATGAGAGTCTGTCTGGATAGAAAGGGACAAGTAACTTAGCTCGGGGGGTGGTGACTGCAGACAGGGATGTGCAGTGAGAATGGGAGGCCTGGGGAAGTGGTACCGTGCAGGGACCATCATCAACAGCAAATAAAATACCCTGAGCCTGCAATATGATAAGGCAGCAAAACACATCAGTGATTTCAAACTGCGGGCGCGGGGTGTCAGTGTCACGGTCCCAGAGCAGCCACGCGCACCACAGCAGGCCAGTCGTTTCAAAGTGCATGGGCTGGGAGAGGAGCAGCGTCAGCCATTTGGGCCCCATTTCGCAGAGCGGCTCGTCTTGCCCTTGGCTTGATTTCCACACAAGCACCACTACAGCATGTGCCAAACTCCCAGGAAAATCCATGCCCAAGTCGCCAGGCTCTTAGGGAGATACACGGGACACTCTCGCAGACCACGGCAATTCCAGGGGCATCGGGATATCATCCCGAGTTGCAAGAAGCTCCTTTGCTCCAAGGGGAAAAGGAGCTGTCTCCAGGCTCTCTGCTGCGCGCTCAACACCCAGGGCAGAGGCTCAGCTCCTCCCGAGCCCACAGAGCACCTCATAACCCAGTACCAGAGAGCAAGCTGTAATCATCTCAGCCATCATCTCCTGCGGGCCACGGAGCACCAGGTATAAAAATAGCAGTTGCAAAGCAAACGCAATTACACAGTCCGTGCTGCTCAATGTCAACGTGCAAAACATGCTTTCCAACGCGGAATAACGCCGTGCAATCGTTCCTGAGGGATGGGACACACTGAGCGGGGCATTGATTCACCCTTCTTGGCTTACAGCTTCGTGTTAGACAGATATGCCCTTTCCTTCCACAAGGGACAGCCGGGAGATAGGGGACAGCGGGGCCAAGGGCAGGTAGGACCATTGGCTCTGCAGTCCCTGTCAGTCCCGCTGGTGGCACTTCTCATACCTTGGAGTCTCTTGCAAAACCAAGGGCTTTGGACATGGTTCTCAACCAAGGCAAGATGGCAAATAGTGCCCTGGCAGCCCTACACCCACATAGCCTGGCCTGGGTAAGTAAGACTGAACACAGATCCAACACAGCCCCATTTTCCCAAGAGATCGGGGGGTCAGGCAAGTTGGGCCAACATTCAACCTTGCTTTCTCGTTACAAAATGCAAGTTACAAAATGCAAGAGTGTCTTTCTGCTCCTGATACAGCAAAGCACAGACTCAGCTTTAAGTCCCACAATTAAAACTGTTCCTTTGGGCAGCGCAGAGATTTTCTACACCAAGTGCCAGGGAACTAGGGCAAGAACTGCCCCCAGCATCCGCAGCCTTTACACTAGGGAGATCAGAGGGTTCATTCCTGCCCCGACATTTTCTGACCCCCACTTCTACAAGTAGTCCTGCTGTTATCGTGACAGGATGAGCACATGGATGCAAACCCAAAGGAGCCATGGAGTCCATAACATTGACCTACCTTTTCACCCTCGTGCTCAAGCCTAAAGTTACATCAGGAATAGGTCGGCTGAGAACACCTCACCTTAAAAATGATGTTATCCAATGGAAGACATCCTGTGGAATGGCACAATTTGGTGGAAACAGCCTCTCCACAGCTGGAATTGCCGGGAAAGTCTCAGGCAAACCTCAGTGTGACAAAGCCTGGCGAGAGATTTCCACGTCTGCCCTTGCCCGTCCTTTCCCAAGAAGCCTGGGAGCTGCATACAGAGGGATGCCGTGACTTGGCTTTCGTTTACAAACGTCCATCAGACGGTGAAAACAAGAGGGACGTGCACGTAGCATCCGTGAATTTATCCAACAATAACTTCACCTCTATTAATTCAACCAACTCAAAATTGCTTGATGATAGGTTTTTAGTAATATAGTAATTTAGTAATCCTTATTGTTTTGCACTACAACTGGCTAATGCTACTTTCTTTGATTTTTTTTTTTTTTTTGAAATGCCCCGGCTGACCTCAAGAAGAATAGATGAAATTAGTATTTTGTCTCCCCAAACCCCCTTTAAAGCACCCCAAGAAAGGCACTGGTGGCAGGGCCAGGGATGCAGCTGCGGCGGAGGCACCAGTTCCCCCAGCAGCCCCTGTCAAGTGCACGCCAGTCCTCACAGGGAGCTCCTGGGAACAAAAACGAAGGCCAGGAGTGGGGTCGTATTTGCCAGGGATGCAAATACGGATTCCCTGCGCTCACCAGCGACTGTGAACCGCCCCGAGATGCTGAACAGTTTCTGTGTATTTTCAGATCAAGGGAAAAGGCGCCAAGATCCTCCAATTGCTCTGCAGTTTTTGATGTATCCGAGTAGCATCTCCCGGCTCGTTGAAATCCCGCACCATCACACACCGATCGGCCGGTGCCACTTCCCTCCAGTGACCTCTACACAGGCACAGGCCGGAGCTCCGGCAGTTGGGAAGCACGAGGGAAAAACCAGCAAAGAAGTAGCTCTGATTTTGTCTCTTTTTTAACCCCTCAAGAGGAGAAGGGAAGGAGCAAGTGCTTGGGCCAATAGAGCAGGGCGCGCTGCAAAACTTGCCACAAAGCTGCCGCCCTTGGGAGCCTGGAAAGCTTCTGTCTTGTTTTACCTTTAAAAAACTCAAGTTTTACCTTTATAGTTACTGCTCCACCACCAGATCTTTCTTCCTCTCGGAAAGAGTCAGGTTGGAAAAGTCAGATTCTTCCTCTTGGAAAAGTTGGGTTCTCCTCCAAAGAGGGAGGGCTGAGAACATCCTGCCGAAACCGTGGTCAGAGAGTCACACAGCTCACATGAGAGGTCCACCCCGTTCAGTGGACTCCTGGCTGAGTGGCAGCGAGGGCAGCTCACACTGTCTCCGATGGCAGCGGAGCCTCCCCAGCCTAACACAGACCTTTGCACCTGCTTTTAAGCCACATTTTGCTTTCTGATTTGGATTAAACGCTGGATTTCTGCGGGAAGTTCACTTCGGATGTGCGAAAGTGAGACAGTCACTTCTCCAGCCTTGCCAAGGTTTCTACCAACAACATGCAGATGATTCTTAGATTTCCTTGGAATTGCTCAGGACTGGTTGGGCCAAGCACTCCCAGAACTAGATGGGCTACGAAAACAAACCTCTGTCTCGCAAGCAAGGCTAAAACCAGCTCCATCCCACAGCAGAGGTGGATGATACTTAGGAAGGAGACGCAACGTTGTTCCTGCTGCTGAAGCCAAGATGAGAAACAAAGTTTTTCGAGGAGCAAAGCCATGGGATGAGCTTGGCCAGGTCCCAGGAGATCAGATAAACCAAGTACAGCGAGAAGGGGCTGCACAAACACCCCTGAATTAGGTGTTTTTTGCAGAGGGAAGGCAGGCTATGGGAGAGCCCAAGCCAGGACAAGCCCCTCATTTACCAGGACCACCTCATTATATTTGGGGCCATCCAGGAGATCGTCAGAGGACCCTCAGCCAGCAACAAGTTGAGAAGCCTCCTCGTTTCTCCCTCCTTCCAGCATTTTTCCATGCTCCTGGTGCCGAGGTCCACGTCCAACCTGCAGGATTTTTCACGCCAGCGTGTGACAAGCAGCCCTCTCTTCCCTGCCTTATTCAGAACAGCTATTTCTTAAACACACCACATCTCCAGCGGGGCAGCACATTTCATTGTGAGCGTTTGCTGCAGGAAGAAAATCAGATTGCAAGAAACTGCTCGGCTTCAATTAGAACCTCTGTGTTAATTACAAGTGCAGCAGTAATTGGAGGGAGGGAAGGCGGGGAGGCAGTGACGAGGGTGCACGCTGGGTTCTCCTAAGCGAACTGCCGTTTTCCAGCCATCCTCTTGGAGGAGAGGGCAGGATTTGTTCTTCCTTCCCTAACAGCGACCGCCATCCTGCAGCCCTCGCACGGGCTTCTGTCCTGTAAGGACGGGCAGTTCTGGAGGTACCTTCCTGTTCTCCCTTTCCCAGCCTAAAAGGTCTCCTGGGCTCCTCTGAAGTTACTGTAGCGCAGTTTATCCACACCAGAAACCATACAGTTGCCCTGTTTTTACCTAAAGGTCTTGACAAACTGACCTAACCCAAACGTCAACACGGTCAACAAGCAGACAACCTAGGAAGCAGAAAGCCAGTAGATGGCACTCAAGAATATGCCAGGCTGGTTGGCAACCCGCGAGCCACCTAGAACTTGTGTCCCTGACGTCCAGCAGCGAGCGGTGCCCCATGGCACCCCCCGGCGCGCTGCAACCAAGGCAGGGCTCTGGGCACCACGACGGGAAGCACGAGCACTGCAATCGTTGTCATCTCTCTTACAGACGGGATTCAGGAAAGGGCGTTTGGAGCCAGACGGGAGGCTCCGCGGGAGCAGCCACCCGCTCCGTGTGCGCAGGAAAGCTGCGGATAACGGTGGCGCAGGGCCTGCCAGCCCTACACGCTGTCAACCTGGCAGCTTCCAGAGCGCGGAAAACGCCTCCCAAACACTGCCAACACCAGCAGCAAGCGGCCTCTGCTTCCCAGGAGGACCGCTCTCCTTCCGAGCGGCCTCTGCTCTGTCCCAGCACAGCTACGTGCCACGGCCGGCTCCTTTCCAAAGTCCCTGACCACTTGCCCTGCGGCAGCTGGTCCGGAGCGTTGGCGGTGCTGCTTTCCTAACCCAAAGCAGGTGTCCTAGGTGGGAAGGAGCAAGAACGGGTCAACCACAGCAGGGAGCCTGCTGGTTTAGGCAGCAGCATTTAACAGTGGGTTTCCAACTTACACTGAGAGCCACACTCAGGAGTTTCCTGCCCACTGTGGATGGATATGCCACGTTGACACCCTTCCACAAGGAATCTGGTGGCATCTCCCGGAGCACCTTTGTGGATGTTTCCTACACCGCCAGCTCCGCGGATTCACGTGGGGCAGGCAGAGCTCTCTAGGTGTTTGTGCAGGAGGTGGTGGGAACAGAGGAGGACAGACCCTCCCGTGTAAGCAAGCCGCTGGAGCCGCCGCTTGGCAGCCTTTCTCCTCTATTATGTGCAGCTGGATCAATGTCAAGAAATTAACTTTGGAAATGAGCCCTACTGGGCACTCGGTTGGGCTGCTCGGCTGCCTTCTAGGTGGCACAGCGGCATCCCAGCTTTGTGTGTGCCCGTGACCCGGTGACGACCAAGTTGGTCGAGGTGGAAAGGAAGCAAGTGGGAAAAGGGGAAGGGTTCCCACCCCACAGAGGGAAGAATCCTGCCTCTCTCCGAGCCATGAGCCCACCTAGGAGTGGATGTCTCAGGGGAGAGAGCGGGAAGGCAGCAAGGGGAGCCTTCCTCCCAAAGAGCTGGAGGTTACACCTGATGCTGGTGCTGGCACCATCTACACCGCCGTTCTTGCAGCTAACTGAGGGGCAGGAGGGAGCAAGCGACTCGCTGACCCGCATAAGATCGCTGGGAAGCTTCCCAAGTCCCAGGCATTCTCGGGAAGGAGAAGTAAGCAGGGATACAACAGGGGCAGCTTTTGCTTGCATCTCTCAGATACACCCCTGTCCGTGTCCCCCAGCACGGCACCTGCACTCGGCACAGTCTGCCTCCGCTCACAGGCCCACGAACGACGTCCTTACGGCTGATGTGAACAGAGGCGATGCAGAAACGCGGGGAGGGCTGAGGGCCACCTCACTTCCCGTTCACCTTCTGCCCCAGTTTTACCACTTGCCTCTTTCCACTCTTTTATAATTGGGTTTACTCACTCAAACATCCAAAGTCCCGGTTTTGCCTACTGGGAGAAACGCCGCTGGAGGAGCCTCAGTGCCCAGGGTAGCAGGAACCTGCAAGGCTCCTCACGCAGCTCCCGCATCCTCACCTTGCTCCCCGCTCCACACGCAGCTCCCGCATCCTCACCTTGCTCCCCGCTCCACACGCGGCTCCCGCATCCTCACCTTGCTCCCCGCTCCACACGCGGCTCTCGCATCCTCACCTTGCTCCGTGTCTCCCAAGGAGGTTCCCCACTCTGGTAACCAGGTGGCAACGCAGTTTTGTCATGTCTCCGTGGCCCAGAGGGGCTGGAGCCAGAGCACTCACTCCTGTCTTAAATAGCCCTCATAAAACCACACAGCAGGTCCCTGTAAAAATGGAGGGCTCTGTTCTGGGGCAGCTGTTAAAAAATAATGATGGCAAGAAACGGGAGGCTCTCTATTTTAAAAAGGATTTTTTTAAAGTTTCTAAGGAGCTCCCTAGTGAAATCAGAGCATATTTCAAAGTATTTTTACCAAAAGGCCAAGCCTGTAAAAAGGAGGACCACCTGCCCGCGTGCTACAGGACCCAGCAGGGCTGACGTGAGGCTGCAGACTGGGTGTCCTGGCCACAGAGCTCACCCAGCTCTCGAGGTCTCCCCCGCCGCTGTCAGGGCACAGCCAAGGTAAAGGAGTGGGCAGGGACGGAGAAGTGGATGGAAACCCCCATAAAGGAGGGAAATGAAGGGAAACAAAGCAACCCCCCAACGCTCGCTCGCAAACGGCTCGTGCAGGAGAGGCGCTAGGTCCAACTGCCAGGTTCCTACCAGAGATGCCACTGGGCATCTCTGCTACTTCCAGCCTAGAAACCAGCTACTTAAGACTGTAGGAGACAGCATGAAAAGCTGAATATGAAGGAAAGAAAAAGTTCGGGATTGCTCCAACGTGGTATAACAAATGAGCCTGATTTCTCAGTCACCGGGCAGATGAGCCGGGTTTTGAGATTCTCCTACATTACTACGGATCATCCCACAACCATCCGAGCCGGCTGTCGAGGGTGCTCATTCTAGCACAGTGCACTTCTTTTGGTTTCCTTCCAGGAGACAGAGGGAGAAAAAAGAGAGACAGAGGGAGAAAAAAGAGAGACAGAGGGAGAAAAAAGAGAGACAGAGGGAGAAAAAAGAGAGACAGAGGGAGA
>JAVCKT010080152.1:0-14912 GCA_032273925.1 Rhynchotus rufescens
CTCCCCTCTCCCGATAAACACAAACAAACGGAGGTTAACGCGGAGCGGGAAGCGCCGGCTCTAACGGCTGGGGGGGTTTTGCCTTTTCCGATCTCGTTTCACCTTAAAAAAGAGGCTCCGGCCGGCACTGCAGTCCACTCGGGTGGACTTGGCCGGCTCCTCATCTGACGTCTTTTGGCAGCTCCGTAAATTTTAAAACATCCTCTGTAAGAGTCTCCCGGCCAGGCTGAATTTGAAGGAAGAAAAAAAAAAAAGAGAAAAGAAGAAGAGAAAAAAAAGGGCCGTTCTCCGAAGGGAACGGAAGCGCCTGGTGCTCCGTAGCCTGCCAAGAGCCCGGGAAGGTCCCGGACCTGCCCAAGGGCTCCTTTACTTTGGCCTCACGCCTCGAGCTCCGTCGTCGCCGCCCCGATGCCTTGGGAGGCTGCAGAGCGGGGCTGTAGGCCGGGAAAAACGCTGGGATGGGGGGGAAAAGGTGGATTCGCTTTGCCAGCCCCCCTGATGAGATGTTGCTCGCGGAGCATTCCCGTTTCCCTGCTACCTGCTTCAACTGCCGCTTGTTTCCAAAGGGATCCGGGCTTCCCGGTCCCGCAGCCATCAGTGGCCCGTGTGGGAGGTTTCCCTCCCATCCTGGCTCAAAATGGGGGGAAAACCCCTCAGGATCGCCCTGGCTAAGCTTCTTTCTTAGGTATATAGCAACTGTCTGTACGTCCTCCTGTCTCCATTCTCCCGGGCTCCGGCGGGAGTGCCAAGGATTCCCTGTGTGCCGGCTTTGGAGCACGCTCTCCACGTCCCCTCTTTGTATATTGATTTTATTTGCTGATTTTCCTGGCCCACTGGGCATTTATTGGGCTCCATCCCAGGGAGTTGGTAGCCCTGCGAGTAGCGGCCGTGATGGCAGCGCCAGACGGGCTGCAGCTGCAGCGCCGCCCTTCGCTGCTGTTTTAAGTTCAGATTTAAGGTTTTTGTTGTTGATGATGTTTCTACAGTCATTTTTCTCCCCCTTTCTCCCCGCTCGGCTTAAGACAGCGACCTAGGATTTGAGTGTAAGATCTGGAGATCTTCTCAACTTGAGGCCAACTAATTTATGTTCCTCACAGTCTTCTCTGCAAAATATTCATTTAGGACAATTTTTCTTCATTAATTTTTGGGTATATTGAGCAGCCCCAGGCAACTTCTAGGCAATCTGACCCACGGTCTTCATCTTTTCTGCAGTTTCCATGTGTTCTGCAGTCTGGCCTAACCCCAATGATGCCTGTAGGCCCAGACTTTGCTTGGCAGCCTTGCTTGATATGGAGACCACGTTAGTGAGTGGGACAGTGACAATTAGACAAGACGGTCCCGGTCACCCCCGAGAAGAGCTCAAGCAGTCGGGACGATAAAAAGGCATTTGCTTCAAATGATCGATCTGTCTAAAATAACTTGTTCTTCTCTGCACAAACCATGACCTTGGGTGTTCCTCTCTTCCAGGGCGCATCAAGACTAATCATCAGCCTTCCTAAGGACTGACTGTGGACTGCTCGTCGCCAGCGTCCTCGTTGGGCCTTAATTGGAGGAGCCGCCGCGTTGGGGACGGGGACGGTTGAATGAGCGTCCCTCTTAAGGTAACGTGATGGAGCCTTCTTGGGGATGGAGCAAGCGCCGCCACAGCCCGTGCGGGAGCGCGTCGGCCTCCGGAGAGGCCGAGTTTACAACTTCCATGTTAATTTACGTGTCTCAGCCTTGAATATAAACCATGGAACCCCTGCTCTGTCCTTGCTGGGGTCTGATCCCAATGAGCGCAGTTGACTTGGAGTTTGGGGGAGAGCTCCTGTGTTTTCATGCAAAACGTCGCAAATCTAGTATTTTTTCTTAAATTCCTACAGAAATGAATCTGTCATCTGTGAAATTTTTAATTCATGTGGTGTGAAACATGCAGACTTTTGTGTTAACTCTTGCGCTGTTTTGAAGAGGGCTCTTTTGTTCTGCTTTGTGGTTAATGCAAACCAGTATTACGCAGAAATCCACTGATCTCTGTTATATGCTCACCTGAGCTGAGATAATAACTAGTGGGTTTATTAGGGAAAGGGAAAGAAAAAAAAACTATCTTTTTGTAGCATGGAAGCTTATGGGGTAAGAAGGAAGCTTGTGTAGTAAGAAGTAATGTTATTAGTGAATTAAAAACCAACATCCAGCAGGGAGTTTGCTGGAATTTGTTCTCATTTAAGTTCTTCCTGTAGTCAGACTTGGGGAGAAGCTTTAAAAGGTTGTTTTCCTGAAAGATTTCTTGTCTTAAGCAGCATTGCAGCTGAAGTGGGTTTAATATGAGGACTGTTGTATTAGCAAAGCCAAGAGAGGCCTGTGACACCTGGTGATTTCTGCAGGCAGGGTCTGTTTGAAGGGTTTTGTGTCACTGTGGCTTCCAGGTATGCGGATTGCCCCTGCCCGGGGATGAAGTGTGTACATGTGGTTTGATATTTCCTTCAAACGTTCGCCTGGGTTCCTGTTGAGAGGACTTTGACCCATCTGTGGTTTCATTTAAACCTTTTGAGCCATTTTGCCCGCCTGGGGTGGCACCGCCGCCCCAAACCGAAGCGCCTCGTCGCTTTTATGTGCGTCTTCCGTGACTAACTGCTTCCACTTCCCGTTTTGCAAGGCTCACCAATGCGTTCCAGACGCTCTCGTTGGTGTGTGCATATATATTTATGTATTTTACTGAGCTGAGTTTGGTACCAGGCCTTTGCTACACGTGCTTTTGTTCTGGTGACCGTCTCCCTTTAGGACTTTGATGGAAGAGCTCCCATAGAGATCAGTAGCTCAGTAGTCCCCCAGTTTGCTGTGAAGTGGCCAACCATGCCCCCAAAAGTGGCTTTATCCTTGTTACATATCATGTCCATAGCTCATCCCAGAGGAGGAGTAAATCTGAGGAGTAAATTAGATTTGACCTTGACTAGAGTGAGAAGCGGAGAAATTGTTCCCGATAAGTAAACCATTAATTTTAAGAGCCTACGAGGCAATCTGACGTTCAACCTTCTGCTTCTACAAGAAACCCCTTTTCCAGGAGCAGGAGCCTGAACTCATGCAAATACCTGGAACTCGGGAGACGTTCTCCAAGCGAGGGAGCTGCCTGGCCGTCCACGAGGACAAGGGCAGAGCTGCTACCTGCAGAGAGGTGGTACCTTTCCTGCAGGAAGGAGCTGCAGGGAGCCCTCGTGAGCTCGTCGTTACGCGCTTTGCATAATTGTTCATTAGGGCTTGGGCTTGTGCTGCTCACCTGGGTGCTGAGGACCGTCCATCCCCGCATCCCTGGGCACTGCGATGCTGGGGGGCCTCAGCTTGGCTAGCAAAAGCTCCGAGCCTTTTAACTGTGGGGGTTCTCCTAAAGGAATTGGGAGCTGAGCAGCTTTTCCTCTCTAAACCTGGGGTTATGAAATAGCCATTACTGCTTGGAAGTGCTTTGCAAGCATTTTTTAATGCATTTATGGGTGGCTTTCAAAGCGTGCAATTTCACATTGCTTGTTGAGTCCAATGCAGGTCCCAAGTGTCCGGGTTTGGATTATGCAGCAGAGAACTAGTGCCTGAAGGTTTCCTCGTAGATGGACCTCCAGATTTCTGGGCTCTGATTTCACCGCTCGCACTCACCACTTACTGTCCTCTTTTATCAACCATGTCTGCAGTGTCCCACCCTTACGCTAACTCAGACTCACCTAGGACACGATGCTGGCTGACCAGGGGTTGCATTTGCCCAATACAGGTAAATTGATTCCACATTTGAGGTATTAAACCTAGATTGTGTCCTGACAGGCTCATAGGTGTAACTGGAAACCTTGTTGTTCCGGGGAGATCTTCCCTCCCAGGTCTGGTAGCATCTCATACGAGTGAAGGTTTTGGTGGGCTAATGCCTATTAGGAATTTTATTCCTAGCCTTGCATCCTGAGTGATCCCATCACATCATATTTATTGCTGAATTGCCTCCGTCACAGAGAGGTTCGTTTTCCCATGAGCCAAGGGACCGCACAGAGCGGATGGAGTTGGGATTAACAGCTGCAGTGTGAGGAAGGCAGCACTAAACCTAATCCTCCTCTCAGAATTAGGCTGGCCAGTTGCAGGTTCTTGAGAAGCCGATCGAAGCCTTCCTCCCAGAGCCCAAGGGAATCCACATTGATCTCTCCAGGCTGGAAATGAGCCGTGCTTCCTGCTTGCAAACAAATAAATTAAGCCTGGCTGAAGCAGGAACGCTGCCTTCCCGGAGGACAGAGGGTGGGATGAGAAACAGGCTGTGCGGGAATGGGAATTCAACAGGCCGAGCACGGGGTGGGAATTCAAGCTGCCCTTTCCCGATGAGGACGGTCAGTCCTGCTCCCTTCTCCCTGCCGCAGCTGGGGACGTGCTCGGGGCTTTGCTGATGGGATCCGTTGGGATTTTCCAACCTGGTTATTTCCATGAGGGCAACAACTTCATAACGAGGAGGTACGAGAGAGGTCCCGGGTGAAGCGCAAAACGTGCCGGGAGAATGAGCGTTGCTGCACGCGGGGAATCCTCTGGACCCTTCCCTCCTCCAGGCTCCTCTCCAGAGCTTTTGCATCCCGCGGGACTCGCTCCAGCGGCAGGTGCTGGGAAGCTCCCTCCCTCCACGGGCAGCGCGAGCTCTGCCCCCGGGATGAGGAGGGCTCCGAGGCGCCGGAGCCCGAGCGCCTCTGTCCCGGCCGGGCCCCGCGCTGCGGAGCTGCACCCGGCCGGGCTGCCTCCGAAACGGCCCTGCGGGCTCTAGCGAGCCTGGTTGTCCACCAAAGAGCCAAGGGGCTTGGGGGATTGTGCTTGTTCCAAGGTCCTCCCTGTTTTGGATGGCGTTTTCCAGCCCTTTGGCTGAATCGAGGCTGTTTTGCTGAATCGGGCTGGTGCTGAACCTGTCCTATAGAGTCATAGTTAGTCTTGAAGCTGGCATTCCTCTTTAATATTTGTGCTAATAGACTGTTTTACTACCTGCTTTTCAGCTAGGTCTGTAAGAGAGGACGGTACCAGAAGTCACCTGCCTCTCTGTAACTCTTGTCGTGCCCCAAGAGCTTAGTTTGAATAAAACATTTTTTTTTATACCAAGTGTCTCTTTTCAGGCAGGAGGGGATAGGTGGGCAAGAAGTGTAATCTCTAACTAGACCTAGCACCGATTTTCCTTTTTCTGTTCCTTAAGCAGAAATCTGTGAGCGCTGTTTCAAGGGAAGCAACACCAGTCGTTTTTATTTATCCTTAAGCTTCTCCTTGTTCTTCTCAGTTTGCCCTCACGTAGAGATTGAGAGGCCCACGACGTGCAGGAGGGGAGCAGGGGTTGCTGTAAATCCCAGGAGGTGAGCTCTGTTTTGGAGCACGTGGTCGTGCAGACAGCAGCAGCATCTGGAGAGCTCATCCAAAAATAAACTTCAGAAAAATGGATTGAACATAGACAGGCGACTGTAGCCTAGAGGAGCAACTGGTCTTGAGCCTAGGTGAGACTTGGCTCGTGCCTCTCTCCTGATAGGTCTCCTGCTGTTTTTTGGATTTCTCTGGATCCTGTCGTGCAGGAGCAAACTTGGACGTGTTTGGAAAAGGGAAGGAAGCCTCGGTGCTCTTGGATGGTTCACAGGCTCCGTGCCGAGCCGCGGGGCTCTTGGAGCTCTCGGTGCCCGTTCCCTTCCCACGAGCTCGTCCTCAAGATGTAGTGGGAGAACAAACCTTTTCTCCCAGCCCCTGTGAAGGATAAGGAACCTTCCCCAAAGTTCAACTTCCTCCCCGAGGAGGCCCTGAGAAAAGCAAACAGTTAGAGGGCGAAGCTGGCAAAGCGCGACAAGTAGCTGCCTGCCGCGCGGCGCGCACCCACGCGCACACACACACCCCGCGGCCGCTGCAGCCAGCCCCCAACCTGAGAAAAGCCAGATAAAATCAAACGACAGGCGCAGGTAATTGTGCTCCCAAGGCAACCGGAGATGGGTGAGAAGAGCTGCACTGAAATCTTGTGGGATTTAGTCTTTCTCGCCGTCCTTCCGGCGAGGTTTCGCCTTGCAGCAATCCCAGCGCAATTCCCTGCTGACTGTGGGGAGGAGCGTTGGGTAGTTCTTGGGACCATCTTCTGCGGGGTTCGCCTGATGACAGCTTTGTGGTTGTGGATGACACAGGTAGCACTGCTAAAATGCAGTTATCTTCCCTCCGTACAAGGTCTCTGGCATTTCCCTTGGCTGTGCCCTGGATGCAGCTTTTTACGGTAGAAACTGTACAGCACACATGTGGGTTTGGTTTAGAAGTTTGGGCTTTAGATTAAAAATAGAAGGGGAAAAAAAGTGGGGAAATGCGACTGAATCTTCCTGTTCTTCTACCTGCAGATTTTCCCCTTTCCTTTCATCGTCACCAAAGGTTTTTTTCTCTTTTTGGACAATGCTGAGATTGTTAGTGTGGCCTAAGTGCCTTTCACAAAAGCCATCAGATAAAGTCACATTCCAGGGAGTCTCAGGTGTCCTGCTGCTTTACGGAGGAATAGGGGTATGACAGAAACTCTTACAGCTGTCAGTGCTGTTAGACTCTCATACTGCTTTACTGGTGAGGCGGTGGGGAGTAAGTGGGGTGGAAATTTGCAGTAATGGTTGGATGTCTTGCTTTTGTCATGTGAACTTGAGAACCATTCGTGAGCTCCTCAGAAGAACTTAAATCTTCAGGGATCAGGCTACAGGAGACCACAACACGCAGAAGTGGAACAACCCAAATGGGACAGCGATTCCTGTCGTGTCCTCACATTGAACCAAGGTCCAGCCGTGCTCCGTTAACTCCAGAATTTTGCCTGGTGCGAAAGCTCTGAGTCTGCAAACCACATTGTCCCTTGGGATGAAGCACCATCAGATGCCTTGTTGGATGAATCGGCCGTGCCCAATTTCCAGCCTGTTCATATGAGTGTTCAGAGCTGTAGGTCACCACGAGCATGTGTTATGATCCCTTAAGACTGCAGATCTTTCCTCAAAGAATCAAGAATAAAACAAAACAGTGCCTCATTGTGGATGTTAAGCAAGAAAATGTTAAAAAAATATATATAGTAGCCTGGGTTGGGGTGGTTTTTCCCTCTGGCATCTTCACTGCGGTCCAGGGAGCTGTAATCCAGGGTGACTCAATGGAAAGGAGAGATGAGGTGCAGGAGCTGATCTGACTTCCCCAAGGGCGAGATCTTCTGGAGCTGGGACCCAAGCACTAATCTCTTTAATTCCAGCTCAACGCTCCAGTGTAGGATAATAATTCTCTTGCGTTAATCTGTGTCATCCTCCTGAAGCCCTCGTGCTACCTGTGCGTGGAACAATCCTACTGCAAGTTGTTGCTGGAGTATCTGGGAGCTGTTTGCTCTCCTGGACTCCTTATTGCTTGAGCTAATCTTTATGTGCAGACCTAGCCTTGGCTGGGCTTGCACTGCTCTGGTAATCAGGGCTGAAAAACTCCACCGTGTTCCTTGGGGAGCCTATTTTCCATAGAGACAAAGAGGTTTTGAGCTCATCCGAGCTAATGCTTGCTAGATACGGGTACAGTCGGAGGTATTTATTGTAAAACCTGGAGCCCCTGAGAGGATTGTCAGTACGAGGCTTTGAAACCTTCCAAGTTTTGGTCTCAGACTTACTGATGTGAGTTCCTGAGCAAGCAACATCCATCAAGACCAGCAGATGTGCTGAGGCAGCTCTTCCAGAAAAGAACCGGGAGGGAGGGCACAGAAGCCCAGCTTGATGCCTCCCAGGGAAATGGCCCGGTAAATAATATCCCCTATATGATTTATAAAAAGCCTTAACCGAGAAAGGAGCAACTGCTGTGGAGCTGATTGCTTTTCCTGCAGAGCAAGTGAAGGTCTAGGGGAGAAGAAGCCGAAGCCAGCGGTGCCCCTCCGGGATGGAGGGCGAGAAGCCAGCAGCCGACGGCGTCGGCCTCTCCGCTCGGCCAGCGCCGCGGCGGGAAGCGCTCGGGTTCTGCCTCAAGTGACTGGCTGCTTCTGAGTATCCTGTTTATCTTGTTTGGTCTGGCCAGAAGCGTCTCAGAACCCAGACAGAAGCCAGGAGCTTCCTTTGGGCTGTCCTCGTGCTGGACAACAGGCTCTGCCGCTGGGAAGGAGCTTCTGCTCCCACGCTGTGTGCGCTCGCTGTCGCGGGGGTGTCTGAAACCAAAACACGTGGATTTTGCTTTAATTGCTCTGCATCCACACGGTAAAGTGTCCGACTTCTCTATCGTATGGGATGAGGACATGAAATTCCCATGGAGCTGCAGGGTGCGAAACGTGGGGAGTCATAAGAGCCCAATGGGAAAATGGAGCAAGCGAAACCAGTTGACTTCTCCATCCCAATCCCATACGAGCACAACACGCTGCAAGTGTAGCAGCTTCCTGACTCAGGAAGTCTTTTTTATTATTATTTTAATTTTATTAAAATTAATGATACATAAAGCTGTGGATTGTATTAGGTGGCTCTTCAAGGTGTCTCTCTGCATGGACATGCGGCCAGCTGGGCTTTGCCATTGATCAAGGCATAGGGACCATTTCTAAGGCACAACCTGCCTCTGCCATGGTTACTCCCATCCACCCTAAGGCTCTTCTCTGCAAAATCCCCAGCAAATTACTGGGGATTTTGGGGGAATATGTGGTAGAAAATCAGCTTGAAGTCCATACGTTGCTGCTGTGGGGCTTGTTTTGCTCCCCTGCCGTCTTTGGGTGGAGATGGGTCTGGCTGCTGCCTTTGTGCCAAATGTCAAACTTGAAACAAAAGAAAACAAGCAAACCGAAAAAAAACCCTTCTCAACTTCCTTTATTTTTTTTTCCTCTTTTGTGACTATTCCTAAAATAGTTTTGTTCTCCAGAGTTAGGGAAATGGGAAGAATGCACTTTCTGCGTGTCAGCGCCCGGAGGCGTCCAGCATGATGAAAACTGCAGGGAAACCAACATTATATATGTGCACACATACGTATATGCAATGTCTTAGATATAGATAAGCTATTATCTGTGTATTAGAGATTTTAATTCTGCCGTGACTGGTGAGGGCTGTTGAAGGTTGAGAGAATTCACGGAGTCTCCAGGACTCTCTTCTGCCTTGTGGCTCTGCAGAGGCTCAGGGGCAGTAACATTTGGAAGGGAAATTAGTTGTTTGGGGGCCTGAGCTCCATTAAAGGGTTGAAATGCACCTTTCTGAGCCAATTTAAAGTCAAAACTTGAAACCTGAAAATCTTTATTGTGGATCGCTCTTTGATTCATTCTGGTTGCAGTGCGTGCGGGCAGGCACGGTGAAAGCACCCTGGTTGATTCCCTAGGTTTTTAGGATTATTGTAGCTGTTCCTTTTTTCATTTCCAGCTTAGCCTACAGGAGCCAAACTTCTGGCTCTCTTTCCAAAAATATTGAAGAGGTAGAAAGTGCTATCTGCAACTGGAGGCGTTCCCTGCTGTGCTTAACACAGGAAGCAGCGGTGGTAACTGCTGAGTCTCATGATGATGATGAGCACCACATGCACACAGCTCGACTCTGCAAAAAAAAAGGCCTTTTTAGCGTTTAAGACAACTTAAAAACATCTCCCTTAGAATTTGCATGCATGTCTAGCAGTGGTTTTTTTATGAGTTTGTTGAACTGAATTGTGCAGATTAGTCTTTCACTTACCAAGTGAGGAGGAAATGGTGCTACAGATCCAGTTTGGATTTGTGGTGATGAAATCCATGCAGCAAAAGCAAGGAATGGTCTGCTCGTGTAGGAACCTGTGGCTGTGACAACTGTAGTTACGGGCACTGGAGGTGGTAGTAGCTGGTGATGATCTTGGGGACATCGGATGTCCCGGTTTGAGAGGGTGGTGGCGATGGCATCTCATCTGCTCTGGGGTAGCAGACGGGATCCAAAGGAGTGAAAAAATGAGCTTATTCATGAGTATTTTATTCAATTTCCAAAATCAAGCCCCCCTGGCTGCTTTCTTACAGTTACTTTCTGTGGATGTGAGACTGGCAGCATTCACCTCCCTGCAAGTGGGAAGCGGGGGAGCAGAGAAAAGGACCTTCTCTTGCTGAGGGTTAATCAGCCTAATAACATTTTGTTTAGGAAAAATATCCCACCACACCCACAAAGAGGCACAGATTTTCTTGCATCTTCTGCATTTCTCGTGTGCCCTCCAGGTGGTTGGGGGAGACAAAACACCGCCTGGATTGCAAGGGCTGAGCTGGCAAGGCTTCCCGAGGAGCCAGCAGAAAGCCAGGAGGGATCTGCTTCAAACCCGTGTTATTCCTGCAGCCTGAGTGCCCGAAAGGAAGCTGGGAGTCTCCGAGGAGTTGCTGATGGAGAAAACACAGCGGCCCTGCCGGCGTGTGCCTGGATTCGGCATCACCGCCGAGGCTGCTGAAATAAGGGATAGGCGGCAGCTTAAGGGGCAGAATTCCCCTTGCTGACCGTTCCTAACTCGCCAGGATCCTTTTGTGCCGACTCCGCTCTGCGAGCAGCCTTCGGGCACCGAAACACCTCTCTTTGCTTCTCCAGCCTCTGCTGACCCTTTCTTCAGAGGCAGAGGTGCCCAAAAGTCACCTCTGCTGCAATCCCTGCTGTTTAAAGCCGGGAATAAAAGGCAAGATGGTCTCGTAAGATCGTTTCTTCTTTAAAGTGATGTTCACGTGGAGCACGCTTTGCTCTAGCTGCAAATATTGAAGCTCTTTCTGTCTCCGACACCTTCAGTCCTCTCTTGATCTGAAGTCTTCTGTGATGCATCTGCCCTAGGAGCGCGTCAGGGATGAGATGTGCGGATCCTCTGTGGCAGAGACCTTCCAGGAGATAAGAAGTTACTAACTGAGATGCAGCCAGCGACAATTCCCTCCTAAAATACAGTGGATATGAAAGGAATCAAGGTGGGGAAGTTGCCTCTGGGGCTGAAAAGTCACCCGGGCTCCAAAGGTGCTGGGAGCAGGAGCACAGAGCAACATGGGTTTACAGCAAATTAAAACAAAAATTGCCCTGACTGCTCCTTGGCAGATGGAGAAACTTGTGTGGGAAGGACCAGCGAGTCCTGGGAGCTCGATTTTATTCAGAAGCAACTAAAATAGAGTTAAATTCAATATAAATATATATATATCTCCATCGAAATTACCAAAAATCTGATGCAGAGGGAGAGACCTTGGTCACTGGTGTTTCTAGGGCTTTGACTCTTCAAAATTTGGGTAGAAAATCCTCATTATTAGGATATTGTTTCCACCCTTGTCCATTAGCATCTTTTTTGTTTTGTTTTCTTCCCAGCGCCAGGCCCTGGAAATGGGGCCGGGTCACTCGATTTCATTCTTTCCTTTCCAAGGGCATCGCATTCCAAGAGCATTTTGCTGTCCATGGAGCTCGTTGGGAAGCGCAGGGCGCTGCTCAGAGCGCCTTATTCCTTGGTAATGTATCCAAAACTAGAGAATCCCATCGGAGCAGCTAAGCTGCCAGGAAAACCCTTCGCGCTGCGTTAGAGGGAAGCCCAACCTGCGTGGAGGGCGGGTTAAAAATTCCTTAAAGCTGCTTTTTGCAGGAAGAGAAGCGGCCGCGGCGCGAGGCCCGGCCGGCGCGTGACGCGGCTCTCAATGAGAGCGCCGGCCCCGTTGCTCCTGGTTACCCCGGGCCTCCTCTCCGCACCGTTTTCCCTGCTTTTCGCCCAGGCTGCTTCCTTAGGACGCTGCTGGATTCTGCTCTGGTTTATTCCTTGGTTTAATTGGATGCGTGCGGTGATGTTTGTAGCGTCTCGGCGCCCTTTTTCCCCCGGCTCTTGCGCTGGGATTTTTGCTGGCTGATGTGTTGGGTTGATTGGAATAAATGCAGTGTGTGCCGAGGAATACAGCGTGCATGCAAAAAAAGAAAAGCTCTGGGAAAAAAAGTCACCCCGAAGGCACCCGAAGCCATCATGTCAGCAATGTGATTTGCAAATAGAGGGGCTGTTTGTGGAGGTTCCTTCTCTGGAGGTCTTCAAAACCCACCTGGATGCCACCCTGTGCTCTGGGTGTCCCTGCTGGAGCAGAGGGGTTGGACTAGATGATCCCCAGAGGTCCCTTCCGACCTCAACCATCCTGTGATTCTGTTTCTCGTGTCAGTCCCTCAAAATGAGGTTGGGGAAGCTGTGATGGCCAAAAAGTTGGAGGGGGCATTAGCTGCATCCTGCTTGTGGAACGAAACAGGCAGCCGGAGCGTTTGATGGCACCGTGTCCGTCCAAGACGTAATCTTGAGGATAATGATAAAAGTACGTGCTAATTTAAACAAATTTACACCAATGCAGCCACCTCCCACGAGCATCGCTGTGCAGAGCCGTGCGGCAGGTTGGGCTGCTCTGCTGCAAAGTCGAGCTTCAAGTGTTGGGTTTTAACTCAAAACACCCTTTAAAGGGCTATTTTGTAATTCTTTCAAGCCAAAGCAAAGCAGGAGGGGGAAGCGAACCCAGCTGCTCTCACTCCCAGAGCACACAAGGAAAACGGAGCCTTCGTGTCCTCGCTGCAAGAACGCTCCAAGGATGGGCTGAAGCAAAAGGCACTGCCCCTCCTTACGGATTTTCCATCCAGACCGACTCTCCTCCATGACTTCTGGCTCTGTTTCCCATCCCTGGGATTAGTGCTGCACCTCCAAAGGTGACATGGTGGGAATCCTTGTCCACGTTGCTCCTGGGATGCTCCTTCCTTCTCCAGAGCCTTCATCTCCGAGCAGCATCAGCCTCATGGAATAAAAGTGCTATCCATGGCCATGCAGGGATGAAGCCACCCAGAGGGAGGGAAGAGGAGGAAAAGGGGAGGAAAAAAATCACAGCATCCAGCCCACAACAATGTTGTATTTATATCTTCAGCTCAAAAATCCATCTGGTCGTAGGAATGAAGAACACGCTCTCGCCGGCCGGAGCTATAACCATTTTTAGGCATGTGGCCGGAGCTCGGCTCTCGGTGCCCGCTCGTCCCCCAAAGCCCAAGCAGCAGCTCCAGGCGGCCCGTTATCCCCTCCAGGCAGGGAGCCGGGGGCGAGGATTCACTATATATCTGTACATTTGGCCCTTGTGGGAGTGCAGGAGGGAGCTGGGAAGGCTGCTGGTTGACCCAGGGTGTGTCTTTGCTCCGGCCCTTATCAGGTGGGTGCCAGCGAGCTCACGCGCTCCAGCGAAAGCCTTTCCGCGCGCCCCGAGCTCCCGGGACGTGTTTGGCCAGGGCTGGTGTCCGCGTTGTTTTAATTCAGAGTGGAATCTGTCCACAGGAAAAAATAAATAATAAAAAAATCTCTTTTTTTATTCCTGGTCTTTTCTAAGCACCTAATGTGAAATCCTTGGGTACCTCTGACCAGTGGAGTCTTGAGTATTCCCTGCGAGAAGGGATGCGGGAGCATCCCCTGATTTCCGTGTGCCGAGGCTGCGACCCCTCGAGTGTTTTCACCCCTGAAAGCAGCCTTTTTTTGCCTTTTTTTGCCATATTTCCCTTCTGCTGCTTTGGGGTCTCTCCGCTTTGCTCACAGCCCCTGGCCATGAACAGCTTTGATCACCCAGTCCCTGGTAGGGCTCACAGCGTTTCCAGCTCGCCAGGTCTCTGGGGTGTGATGGTGTGGAGAGGCAGAGCTGCTCCAAACCGCTATGAATTGGATCCTTTGGTATCTACAGGGCCAAAACTGCAAGGAAACAAAGTGACGTGAAGGTAGAGAGCATTGCAGACCTTTCATTGGGCTCCTGATCCTTGTATCTCCTGGCACTTAACCGCTGGTGCTCTCAAAATTCATCATTTTCCCGTGTGCTGTGTGGTGTGGTGTGTTGGTCTCACTGCAGCCCAGTAACTGTGGGCATGTGGCTGCCCCGTCCCCATCTTAAGCCCTGTTAGCTCCAAGTCTTGGTCCTTTTTTGCGACGTGTTCTTGTCCCGGGCCAAATACCAGAGTGTCTGTCATAGGAGATGACCCCAGCTGAATCCTCGAGAACGGACTGAGCTTGAATCCTCCTCACAGTAAGAGAGTTAGGGGTTTTTCATTGTGATTATCCCGTCCATTCACACCTGCTTTTGGTAGGCGAATCGAAGGCTGGAGGGCTTGGAGAAGGATGGTGGCCACACAAGGCTCTGCCATGCTCAGGAGCAGCTCTTCAGGTATCTCCAGAGCCCTATGTCCATAAGGGACCATGAAGAAGGGCATACCTGAAAGAAGAAATGGTAGCAGGAAGGTAGACATAGTAGCACATGGCTGCAGTTGAGGGCACTGCTGTCCATGAAGCACAAGGAGGAGAAGCTGCCACTGGCATTTCATTCATTCCTGCAACGTCCTTGTTCATTCAGCTGCTAAAATTCAAGGGTTTTCTTGCTTTCAGGGCAAGGGCTCTCAGGGATCCTCAACAACACGGCGTCTTGGTCAGCATCCCCATCACTGTTGTAATTCAGGTGGAAGGAGGAAGGTTGAGTAGCTCTACTGATTATTCTTTTTTCTGCAAGGATGATTTCATTTCCTCGTGTTCAGGATGGATAAAACAAAGAGCAGGGAATTTGAGTCCCTTTTTTTTCCTTTTGGCAGATGTGTTTGCACTGCAGCAGCCGATTTTTCAGCAGCCTTTCCCTGCCACGGTCTATAAATCAGCCCCTTGCTGTGCATCGCATGGGGCGTTAGGGCGAGGAGCTTAGAAGAGTTATTTGGGAAAGTTCAGAGGAGAGAATGGGGAAAGAAGGGGATTCTGGAAAAAGTCACTATGGAACAATGGTAATTCCAGGGGATCTTCTAGCCCCTTCTCCTCCGTGGTCTGGGCTTGGCTCTGGGGAAGGGGCAGCCATCCCCTTGCCCGGAGACTTGCTGGCACAAACTCCTCGTTTCCCAGCATCCCAGGATGGTTGAGGTTGGAAGGGACCTCTAGGGATCATCCAGTCCAGCCCCTGCTCCATCAGGGACACCCAGAGCACGGGGCCCCCAGGCACATCCAGGTGGGATTGGAGACCTCCAAAGCAGGAGCCTCCCCAGCCTCCCTGG
>JAVCKT010080363.1:0-14901 GCA_032273925.1 Rhynchotus rufescens
AGGCAGGCAGTGTCTTCGCCACTCCCTGGCACCGAAGAAAAGCTCAGGCACTCCTCGCAGGTAGTGACCTGGACCGCTGCATGCTTCTGTGGCGGTTCAGTCTGGGTTGCCACAGTCTTCCTGGCGCGAGTTTTCTGGCGAGCAGAGACCATGGTTTCCCCTGCCTTTCTGCTGGTAGAAGAGACTGTGAGCAGAAGTCTTTTGCTCGCCTAGGAGGGAGTTCCCTACTCGCTCTGCCTGCGCAAACTGCTACGCCACGCCCTGTTCACCGCGCTCCTGGTCTCTCGCCCTCCCTGGGGGCGGCCTTTGAGTTCCCGCCTGTGCCGCCGGCTCCGCCCCGCTGAGTCAGAGCCGCCTCGGGCACGGGGCCCCGCGCTGCCCGCTCAGGGGTCGGCGCCGGGGTTGCCTCGCGCTGTTCGCTGCCTGCGCTTGCTCGCTGGGCGGCTTTGGACCGCAGTGGTTCTCCTCTAGGCAAGGAGCTCTGGCACGAGCGTCCGCTCCAGAGCTCTTCCCTTCGAGTTCATTGATTTGCAGTTGCTCTCAGCTGCACAAAGCCTCTGGCCCTTTCTGCCCTCTTCTCTCAATCCCCTGAGGAGCAGAGGCACCTGCTGGACAGCTCAGGGGGGTCTGCTGTGGGCCTTGTGGGAGATGCCCTCCCCCAAGGATGACAGATCCGGCCTACAGGTTGTTTGTTCTCTGGGTATCAGAACTCAGTAACTCTGAGGTTCTCTGGCAGGATCTGCAGTCCTAAGTTGGGTTCAAGTAAACACGTAACGGTTTGAACTCTGTGCCCCTTCCAGGACCCAAAAGCAGGGGATATTTTATGTGAACAGGGAAGGCTACAGGACCTGCTTCCTAATACTGGAAGAATCATTTGAGAAGGGGGGCTTCTCTGTGCACGTGGTGGGGCTATTTTGTTACTGTAAGGTCTGAAAGATGCCCAGAGCTTCTCCAGGGACACCGCAGGTGGGAGCTGCACCCTTGCCGTGGCCTTCCTATAGAATCCTTCAAGGGACTTCATCTCTTTCCCTCTCCTTCAAACTGGCAAATGGGTGAGGAGTTTTCAGAAGAAGCAACTGTTTGACTCTTCTGCAAAGAAGTAACTTGGGCCCAACTTTTAAAAAGAGCACATGTATCCTTGAGCCTGAGGCATCCTCAAAAATGCCTGTAATTCCCTTTTGTACTTCCCACCTAGTACTCCTGGCTTCAGTGGTTGGCAGCAGAGTATTGCCACTTATGTGGATCTTTTGCTTATCTTTTGTGCTATTTTTAAGACAGTAATACTCCTCCTGCGACAATCTCTTCCTCTCTCTACCCTAACCACCTGCCTTGGATGTTTCCCTGCTTGAAGACCTCCCAGTTCTGCGTGTGGAAGAGCACTGCGCTGTGCTCAGCAGTCTCTGTTCTCATGTTAGTGGCCCTCTTTCACAGCACCTTCCTCGCCTCTCAGGCCCCAGAGCTGACAGGATTTGGCAGAGCAGCTTCAGTAAGTTTACTCGTGCTCCAAGGCTTATCTGCATTCCCTGAACGACAGTCCAAGATGGGAAACTGCTACAGTGATGGGACCAAGGACGTTCCTTGATGGAGCACCTAAGTGACACTCCTGTCACGCACCCAACTCTGCTCAAGTGCTGTGCATTGCACCCAGACACTAGGGAAGAAGACAGCCAAGGACTCGCACCACTTCAGCCCAATGGTTTTCTTAATCTGTCCAGAAGAGGGACCAGGAAGCAAGTGCAGCTACTGCTGTGACGTTCATTTTCAACAGCAAACTCTTCCTTTCTTCTGTTGCTTCCTACTTGTGCACTCCCTTCCTCTTCTATAGGAGCTTCTTCATGGGAGGCAGCATCACGATTAACTGCCAGCTCTTTTCTGCAACAACAAGAAGGGCTTTAAGGGAAGAGGCCTCACTGCTAGGAAGGAAGAGTCCACCTAGGAAAGCTTTCAGCACAGAACTCGTCAGCAAAGAACTCAACAGCTCACCAGGCACTCCACAACACTACCACTACAAAGGCTTGGTTCCTACAAGATAGAAAATTCAAGGAAGGCTGAGAAAGAATAATTCACTCTCTTATTTTTCTCAGCAGAAAAGCAAAGATAAGAGAACGCCATCAAATACAAGAGAGAAGCTGAGACTGCAGCAATGAAGACCAAACGGGGCTTCGGTCGGGATTTCTGAGCTGCATCTTCAGTATCTTTGTCCTCAGCAAGACCGGGACGAAAGGAGACAATCCCATACATCAGCAAGTTCTGCAGTCCCGATAATCCTGCTGTGTGTTTGGGAATCCCAGATAATTTTACGTTCCTATTTGTTCCTATTGCTGGTTCTGGAGCCTTGGCACAGATGCACAGTAAAGCTCTTTTACGCTTATGGGCTCAGAGCTGCTGCCCAGCGAAGGCCTGGCCCAGCACTGGCCCTAACGGTGCCTCTGTGCTTCTAGAACTGCATGTGAGCTGGGCACCTTGCATTCCCCAGAAGGGCAACAGAATAGGAACAAAGAAAGTTATACTTAATAAAATAAATAAATAAAAAGCAAGGAAGACAGAGAACTTACTCCTGTGACCTCCCTGAGGCTCTAGCAAAGGCACCAGCTAGAGGAGGTGGAGAAGCAGTGCCTTCAGGGACATCTGTAATAACACACAGAGGAGAAAAGGTTAAAATACCTGTGACCAGACACGTTTGTAAAGGAGCTCCAGGTCATTGAAAAGGATGCCCAATGTAGGCCTCGATGTGCAGAGCGGCAGGGTGGCCTGCACCCCCTTTTGCTTGGGAGATGGCAGCTCTCACAGGAAACCTGTAGCTCTGATTCACTCGTGGGGTTGTCCAAACACTCCCAGCATCTCCACACACCAGAGACAAAAGCCGTCAACAGAAACCCATTCTCCCTGTATTTTACAGCATGTCCCAGTGCCACAGCTAGCTTTAACATCAAAAACATGCTGAGGACCACATGGGTAGAAGAGACCCAGAACAACCTAGGCCACATGCCTGCACATGCAAAGTGTGAAGAGATACATCACAGCTTGGATTATCTCTTTCTGCTGTGTGATCTGTGGTGTATCCTGACCTTTTTGTGAAACCTCAGGTTCTGAAGTTCTAGGTTTACAATGGTAGCCCCTTAACACAGAGCCAAAGCCACCCACCAGCTGCTCTCTCCAATTCCTCCAAGACTTTCTGCAGAATATCTGATGACTTTTGAGGAGACTCTCCTGTTTGGGTCTGGTGCTTTCTGTGCTGAGCACCTAAAAAGAAAGCCTTACGTTAAATGGCATGTGAACAACATAAGCACAAGAAAATGCTGCTTCTGTCATGCAAACCATATCATGAGGCAAGTAGGCAGCACTCACGTGTGTGATTCTCCAGCAGCTCAAATCTGGTATCTAAAGAAGTTGCCGAGGCATCAACTACTGCCACATCTATAACCAAAGAGACAAGCAGAGCTCTCCCTACCTATGTCTGGCAGCTTCCTCACATTTGAATGGCAGTTAAGGAGCATGGAACATCTCATTACACAAAGGCACTTGTCTTGCTCTTCCACTCCACAGTCTTTTGCAGACATTTACTGGGTCCATGCAAAGCCCCTGTGGCTACAAATCCAAACATGCTGTGAAACGAGGCCCTGGTGTTCACTATAAAAAGAACACCCAAAGGCCTGCTGGCTTTGCTGTAGGCAGTGGAAGAAGCACGAAGCACAAGGCAAAGCACCCACTGCATTTCTCTGAACCTCTCCCAAAGACAAATGTGCTCTTTTGCAGGCATGAGCCTTGGACACAGACTTAAGCTACACAGCCTGTGCATAAGCTATGCATAAAACTTGGAAATGCAATGCTCATTCCAGGAAGCAAACAGAATTCCACCACTTACTCTTGGTAGACTCCTGAGGCTCAAAGACAGGAGCCAGATGAGGAGCCAAATGAAGAGATAGAGGACCACGGCCTTGAGGAATGTTTGTTAGCAAACACAGACAGGTTTTCATTACTTCTCTGAGAGACCCTTCTGCAGAAGTGACTTGCCACAAACAGGTGGGGAACACACGTTCAAAACTTTCCCAGCTTCATGGGGCTCAGCCTGGGACTCGACACCTCTCCAAATTGCCTTTAAGGTGCTACCCTGCAGCCCCCAAGCACCTCAGGACAAACACACAGCCCCTTGGTGCTTCTCCAGGGAGGTCTCTAACACACACCAAGGAAACCCGACCTCTAGCAGGAGGCAACCTACAGAACCACAGCACAACAAGCATTGTTCACATTGCTCATGCACAGGGACCCACTGGCCCGTGGAAGCCTGACCCAGCGCTACTGAGTTCAGCTCAACTGAGGATCTGATGACTACACACCTCCAGGTTCAAATCCAGGATCTAGATGAGAAGATATATCTCTGTCACCTAGGAAAACATCTGTGACTAAAAAAAGCCATGGAAACAGCTCCCATTACTTAATTCCCATGGGGAATTCCCATTACTTAATTCCTATAGGCTTCATCAGATTTCAGTGGTTGTGAATGACAGTGGGGAACAGAGAACCACACCAAGGCACCATTCCAATCATGACCATCCTGCAGATGCTTGCAAGTACATGTACAGGCATGTAAGGATACAAATCAAAGCCATCATGGAGTGACTGGGAGAAAGACCACCCTGGAACCCACACAAGGTGTAACCTCAAGCCCTTCATGGCCTGCTGGCTTTGCAGAAACCTTTGAAGCAGCACAAAGGCTCTGCAACGAAAAGCACCCTGTGACATATTTTAGATGACCTCCCAACTTGCACTCTACTCTTCTGTGGCTGTGAGTATCAGCCAAGCACCAATTCAGTCACACTAGAGACCAAGGAAACTTGGAAACGTAGAAGTTTCTTCTATGAAGTGAATACATCTGGATGACTTACCCTAAGGACCATCCTGAGGCTCCATAGCAGCATATGGCTGAGAAGCCACATAACCACTGCCTACAGGTAGAGCAGAAACCCCAGCATATAGGTGGCCACTTGTCCTTATAAGCTATTTACAACTTCTTCTTCACAAGGCAATTGTAAGGAATAGAAATGGCAGGTTGCGTTGTGACACGGCACAAATACATTGGTCAGTAGTCTCAAAGGTGCAGAATGGCTGGGAGGACCATTTCCCTGCCACTTGGCAGCTCTCAAAGTGAAGAAATGCTTCACAATTTACCCCTGGGGTTCTCCTGGGTCTGTAAAGCACCAGGATAACCTGATGGGGAAGGATGACATACAAGTTCATGTGAATGAAATAGTGCAAAGAAAGCTCTGCTTTCTGGGAAGTTAAAATTGACTATGTACCCTTGGGAAGTCCTGGAGGCTCCGCTTCCTGCTCCAGCTGAGCAGCTGGATAATCCACAAAAGCCACATCTATAATGAAGCCAAGATGAGAGGAGAGTGTCATGGACTGACAGCTCCAGCTGGTCCAAGAGGGTCACCAGTGGCACCCAGCCCAGCATGGAAGCCACGGTCAGGCCCCGCTGTGCTTGCGTGCGGACAAGAGCTCCCATCACGCGGCGCCACGCGCTGCTCCCGGCCCCGCTCCCGCTTCCTTCCCGGCACCGCCCTCGCAGCCCGGGCCCCGCTCGCGTCGTCACTCGCTCCGCGCAGGCCCAGAGCCGCCGCCACCTGCCGCCCCGGCCCGGCCCGCGCTACCTGTTCCCAGCGCTGCCCACGGAGCAGCGCGGCTCTCCCGGGCACACAGGGTGGCCACAAGGCCGAGGAGCAGAAGCAGGCGGTGCCCAGGGGCAGACACCCCCCGCACTCGCCCCATGCTGCCCATCTCAAGCGGGCAACGCTCCGCTCCGCACGGCACTGCTCCGCCCGAGGCAGCGCTCGAAGCATCCGCCGAGGCAGCGCAGCCGCGCCCCGCACCGCTGCAGTGCAGCTCCACGCCCCACTACCGCACGGCCCCGTGCAGCGCAGCGCAGCAGTGCAGCAGCGCAACGGGGGACGAGGCAGCGCGGGGCCCTCTGTGAACTCATGGCCGCCCTCCCTCCCTGCCTCGCTCCCTGGGTCACCAATGGCGGCGGTGGCCGGCGCAGGGCCCATCTGCGCTCCCTCCGTGCCTTGCCCTGGGAGAGCTGCCCGGGGCTGCTGGCGGCCGTGCTCGGGCTGCCCCCGGGAGCCCTCAGGATGGCCGCCGCTCTCCCGTGCGTGCAAAATGCGCCTGGAGGTATCCGCAGCAGAGAGTGACATCCCTGCAGTGTGGTGTGGGAGAAACACATTTGTAGTGTGACCTTTCAATAGCTAGACACTCATGGTTTAGTCAGCTTATGGCTCTTAGCGTTGGTAGTCACATATAGACATGTTCATGCCTCTCTCATGCAGTGGTGGATATTTGGAGGCCTGGTGATCAGGGCAGGAGCACCTTTGGAAGGGCAGGAATGAGAACAGAAGGGAAGGGAGCTTCATCCAGTCTTCAGGTCTTTCGGTACATTTCAGGGTCTCGGGCTGCGCTGGAGCAGCAGAACTGCTTCTGCCCAGCCACCTCCCCCTGGATTTCCTAGCAGAAGTACTGAGCTTGTGTTTTAAGCTCTTAAAAAAACCTTTAAAAAGCTCTTCCAAGAAAAGTCCATAGATAATATTGCTTCTTGTCCATTCAAGGGGCTGTTGTGTGATTTCTGAGTGGCAAAAGCAGAGGGCCAGGAGAGGCAAGGAAGGTCTCAGAGGAAAGAGGCCAGAAGAATGTGCAAAGGCAGGGAGGCAGGTTTGAGCAGTGTGCATTTCCATCTGTTCTCATTTGTCTTACACTAGTTTTACTGTCTTCACTGCAGCATTTTCAAATGGAAACCATCTCCCATTTTTAGGGGCTGTTTGTTTGTTTTTCTCAGAACAAAACGTGATCCTTGTGCCTGTATCCCCCTGCCAGAATATAGGAATGTCCTGTACTTTGTAGTGAAGCTGCCATGTACAGATGCTCCCTGTCTGCCATTCCATGACTTCATGTTAAACAGCCCAGGTATTTTGGCTACTGGCTCCATTTTCTGTCTGCCATTTCATGAGTGCACGTTAAACAGCAGAAATGTTTTGGCTGCTGGTCCTTGTCACTGTTGGTGTCAGAACAAGGCCAGCGTGATCTTCTCTGTGTGCATAAGCCTGAGAAAGGGAGTGTTGACAAGCCAAGGTCTGCCTTCTGGCTGGAGGGACAGGAGGAGCAGCTGCCGGGGCTCTGTCAGGTCCCCTCCATTTGTTGGATCACTTTTTTCACCATTCCCGTACCATATGAACACCAGGGATTTTGTTGCTTTTCGGCCATAACTGCAGGCAGTAAAATCAAGCTTGTGCTTTTCCTCCCGTAAGTGTGAGGAAGGAATACACAGATATTGTTGTCAGCTTAGCTCCCTCCATACCTAATTTAAAGCCATCTCAAGGAGCCCCACCAACTCCTCGGCAAGGATTCTTTTCCCTCTGAAGGTAAGTGAGCCCCACCTGTCACCAGCAGGGCGGATGCCATATATACTGACCCATGGTTAAAAAAACGCAAATTCGACCACTGAACACAGCCTCCTAGCCATATTTTAAGAAGATAGCTTTACCTGTTCCTCTCAGCATCTTTCCCTGACACTGAGGAGACAGAAGAGAACACCACCTGCAGTCCTGCTCCCTCAAATCATGGGCCACCCTTTTGATGGACTTAAGGCTTCTCTTGTCAACTTCACCATCACCAACTTTGAAAAGCAATTACAGATAGTAGTCAGAGGGAGCGACAAGACCTGGGAGCTTTTGTGCAGTGTCCCTTACCCAGGCCCCAGGGAGGCAAGAGACCTCCCTCTGGGATGAGTCTAGTTGGCAACTTGGGCCTTCTGTACCCTTTAGAAGGGCATTGCCCACAACTATCCTTCTTTTCTTTCTAGTGGAGGGAGTCATAAGGTGTGGGCTTGACTGCCTCGCCCTAGGTAAACCCCTAGATGGACCTGGGTTCATGCCCTCTTCAGGTAGTCCCTCAAGTTCAGGGCCTCATGCCAATTGTATATGGTTACCTGGGGAAGCAAGGGGACTGGGAGGGGATTCCCCAGCCACCCCAAGCAGGGACCTGTTTCGATTCCCCCTGCTTTCTTAATTCTGCTTCCTCTGCCTTACAGCAAGAGGGGTAGGGAATCCTCAGGTGGATTTGGAGTGTTCCCTGAGTGGACTTCCTGCCATGTGTGTGAGGCTGCACTCCACCCATCTCTCTGACACTCTCTGATGGATTCTCAGGGTCTTTTGTATGTCCTCCTTCAGTGACGCCACCAGGCCAAGCAGTTCATCTACCTGCTCACGCATAATGCAGGCATTGTCTCTGCTACCCCAGGTAACACAGACAGCCTAAGGCACTCCACACAACCAGAGACCTAGACTGCTGCTTGTGCCCGTGTCTTCTTTGTCTGTGTCCCTACAGTCTTCATGGTGCTGGCTTCTTGCCTATTAGACACCATGGCTTCCACTGATTCCACACTGAGGGGACGTCATGGGGAGAGGTCTCTCAGTGTGCCCACAGCAGCTCTCCCTGCTCCCTGCCTGTGCCAATGACCCTGCCACGCCCTGACTGACACGCCTGGCTCCTTGGGGCCTGCACTCACTGGGGGCTGCTCTTGTATGCGAGGGGGTGGTGCCACCAGCCCTGCTGCCTCAGAGCCGTCTGCACGCACTCAGGGCGAGGCTAGTGCTGCCGCTGGCACCCTGGTGCTTTCCTGCTTCGCGACTTTGGCTGCAGGTTTGCTTGCCAGGCAAGGTCCTCCAGCACAAGTGTCCACTCCTGGACTTAGCCCTTCGAACCACCTGGTATGGCTGTCTGTCAGAAGAGTGCTGAGACTCTGTGAGATGCTGTCTTACATTGTAAAATATTGAAGTCTTACATTCGATGTGGTAATTTTACATCAAGGTCCTCTGGGCCAATCGTCCACTCTGGAGCTCAGCCCTTCGAACCATGTGGTATGGATCTCCATCAGAAGAGCACTGAGACTCCATGAGATGGTGATTAAAATTTGGCTTCCTGGCTATTGTTTAAGACAGAAAAGGGAGCACGGAAAGATAATCTGACTTGTCATCAGGTGCTTTGATGCCCACACTGTACAGCACTAGCCTCTAGTGAGGACAAGGAGTAAAATCTCACTGCGTGCCTTTCCTCTCCTATGCTCTTTTCTCCCCAGGTTCCCCAGGGGTGTGTCAGCAACCTAGGGAAGCAACAGGTTTTCTGTGCTGCCCTTTGCCATGACCTTCCTCTTGGATCGTACATAGGGTTTAATTCCTTTCCCTCGACTTTTGCATGAATGAAACCATGATGACAGCCAAGCCAGAAAAACAAAGTGAGAATGGGACCGTGGGGATGCCTTCATGGAGCACATCTGACAGCTCCTCACATCCATCCAACCCTGCCATAAGTGCATTACACCCAGACACAATGTGCCAAAAGAAGCACGGACTTGCCCCTGTTTATCCCAGCAGTTCTATAACTTTATTCAGAATAATAATCTGAAGTCCGTTGTCCCTGCTGACAGTGGAGACACAGGCAGTCGGAATGATGAGGTTGCGGGAAATGCATGGAAATGCAGATATCCTCCTGCTTTTCTATGGAAACCTCATCCGTTTTGGTTTCATTTCCTGGTTTTGCACTGCCACTGTCTGCTCTTGATTCTTCCCTGTTGGAGTCAGCATCAGGACCAGCCGTCATTGCTTTTCTGCAACAACAAGAAGGGCTTTCAGGAAGGAATCCTCACTGCTAGGAAGGAAGAGTCCCCCTAGGAAAGCTTTCAGCACACAGCTTCTCAGCAGAGTACTGAGTACCAGGCACTCCACGGTACTATCACTACACAGGCGTGGTTTCTACAACAGAAAAAAATATAAGGAATGTCGAAAAGGACAACTCACGGTATTCTCTCCATGATGAGGCAAGCAGCTATACAAATGGTCACGAGCCCAGCCAATATGAAGCCCGGGACTGTGGCAAGCAAGGCTAGTTGGGGCTTCTTTGGGGATTTCAAAGCTGCAACCTTGATATCTTTGTCCTCAGCAAGACCTGGATGAAAGGAGACAATCCCATACATGGCTGGGTTCTGCAGTACCCAGCTATGGGCTATAATCTTGCTGTGTGTGTGTGTTTGGAAATTCTAGACAAATTCGCATTCCCAGTTGTTACTACCACTGATTCTAGTGCTTTGGCATTGAAGGACCAAACGTTTCTTCTCATGTGCTCATGGCCTCCTAACCAGCAAAGGCCTGACCCATCACTAGCCCTAACACTTCCCCTGTGTTTCAGAGCAGTATGTGTGTTAGGCACCTTACGTTCCCCAGGAGGGCAACAGAATAGGAAAAAAAGAAGGAATATTAATTGGAAAAAAAAAAAAAAAAGGAAAAAAGGCAAGGAAGACGGAGAATTTCCCCCTGTGACCTCCCTGAGGCTCTAGCAAAGGCACCAGCCCCCAAGAAGGTGGAGGAGCAGTGCCTTCAGGGACATCTGTAATGACACACAGAGGAGAAAAGGTTAAAATACCTGTGATAAGACATATGTTTGTAAAGGAGCTCTAGTGCACCAGTGCACTGAAAGGGATGCCCTACGTAGGCCTAGATGTGCAGAGTGGCAGGGCAGCCTGCACCCCCTTTTGCTTGGGTGATGGCAGCTCTCACAGGAAAGCAATAGCTCTGATTCATTCATAGGGTTCCCCAAACACTCCCGGCACCTCCACACATCAGAGACAAAAGCTGTCAACAGAAACCCGTTCTCCCCATATTTTACAGCATGCCCCAGTGCCATAGCTAGCTTTAACATCAAAAAACATGCTGAGGACCACATGGGTAGAAGAGACCCAGGACAACCTGGGCCACATGCCTGCACATGCAAAGTGTGAAGAGGTGCATCACAGCTCGGATGTATCTTTCTGCTGTGTGATCTGTGGTGTATCCTTGCGTTCAATGGCATGCGAACAAGATAAGCACAAGAAAATGCTGCTTGTGTCAAGCAAAGCACAAGAAGAGGCAAGTAGGCAACACTCACCTCTGTGAATACCCAGAGACTGTAATGTGGCATTCAGTGGAGAAGGTGTGTCATCATCACCTACAGCCACATCTGTAACCAAAGGGACAACCAAAGGGTCTGTGAGATTCTTTGCACTTGAATGGCAATTAAGGAGCACAGAACATCTCATTACACCAAGGCACTTGTCTCCCCCTTCTACAGATGCTTATTGGGTGCATGCATGGGTCTCCTGCCGCTACAAATCAAAGCATGTTGTGAAAGGAGACCCTGGTGTTCACACATCTGTAAACACAATGTCGAAAAGCCTGCTAGCTTTGCTGTAGGCACTGGAACAAGCATGAGGCACAAGGCAAAGCACTCTCTGCATTTCTCTGAAGCACTCCCAAAGACGAATGTGCTCTTTTGCAGGCATGAGCCTTGGACACGGACTTAAGTTACACAGCTCATGCATAAAACTCGGAAATACAATGCTCATTCCAGGAAGAGAACACAATTTCACCACTTACTCCAGGCAGACTCCTGAGGCTCAAGGATGGGACCCAAATGAGGAGCCAGATGAGGAGTCGGAAGGTCACGGCTTACAGGAATATCTGTAAGCAAACACAGGCAAGTTTTCATTACTTGTCTGCAAGAATCGTCTTCAGAAGTGACTTGTCGCACATGGAAAGGGGAAGTTTCCAGGCTTTGCAGGTCAGGTCCCAGCGCACTCACCTCTAGGCTGTCCAGGAGGGTCCCCACTGGCCTCCAGCCAAGCAACGGCCTCACCGCCTGGCCCCGCTGTGCCTGCATGGGGACGAGAGCTCCCATCATGCGGCGCCACGCGCTGCTCCCGGTCCTGCTCCCGCCCCGGAGCCCATCCCGCCATCGCCCCTCTCCCGGCGCTGCCCTCGCAGCCCTGGCCCCGCTCGCGTCGGCGCCCACTCCGCGCAGCCCCAGCGCCATGGAGCTGCCACTGCCGCCGCCCGCGCTACCTGATCTCGGAGCTGCCTGCGGAGTAGCGCAGCTTTCCTGGGCACACAGGGTGGCCACGAGGCCCAGGAGCAGAAGCAGGCAGTGCCCGGGGGCAGACGCCCCCCGCACTCGTCCCATGCTGCCCATCTCAAGTGGGCACCGCTCCACTCCTTTCCCCACCGCTCCGCCGAGGCAGCACAGCCGCGCAAGGCACCGCAGCACCAGCCCGCCAGGCACTGCACCACTGCAGTGCATCTCCGCGCCCCGCTACCGCAGGGCCCTGCGCGGCGCAATGTAGCAGCAACGTGGGACGAGGCAGCGCGGGGCCCTCTGTGAGCTGACAGCTGCCCTCCCTCCCTGCCCCGCTCCCTCGGTCACTGCGGCGGCCCTGGGTAGACTTCTCTGCCAATCTCTCTCACACTCTCTTATGGGCTCTCAAGCTCTTTCTATGCCTTCCTTCAGTGATGCCACCAGGCTAAGCAGTTCATTTACCTGCTCACACCTAATGCAGGTGTTGTCTCTGCTACCCCTGGTAACACAGAGAGCGTTAGGCACTCCACACAACCAGAGATCTAGACTGCTGCTTGTAGACATGTCTTCTTTGCCTGTGTTCCCACAGTCTTCATGGTGCTGGTTTCATGCCTAGTAGACACCACGGCTTTCGCTGTGGAGTCTACTAGGTACTGTGGTGCCGTGATGTCTACAGCAGATCTCCCCCGTCCCTGATTGTGCCAACAGTGTCAAGCCCTGACTGACATGCTCCACTCCTGTTGGCTCGCGCTCCCTGGGTGCTGCTCTCATATGCGAGGGGATTGCACCGCCATCCCTGCTGCCTCAGAGCCGCCTGTGGTGCGGGGCTCAGTGCTGCACACTCAGGGCGAGGCTAGCGCTGCCTCTGGCTCTCCTCATTTTCCTTTTTCGCAACTTTGGTCGCCTTTTTTTTTGTGCCAGGCCAGGTCCCCTGAAGCATGCATCCACTCTGGAGCTCTGCCCTTCGAGCCATTTGGTATGGGTGTCTGTCAGAAGAGCGCTGAGAGTCCATGAGATGGTGATTAAAATTTGGCCTCCTGGCTCTCGTGTAGAAAGGAAAAAGGAGCAAGGAAAGATTATATGACTTGCCCTCAGGTGCTTTGACACCCAAACTGTGCAGCACTGACCTTTACTGTGAACAACGAGTAAAATCTCACTGCTTGCCCTACCTCTTCTATGCTCTTTTCTCCCCAGGTTCCCCAGGGGTGTGTCAGCAACCTAGGGAAGCAACAGGTTTTCTGTGCTGCCCTTTGCCATGACCTTCCTCTTGGATCGTACATAGGGTTTAATTCCTTTCCCTCGACTTTTGCATGAATGAAACCATGATGACAGCCAAGCCAGAAAAACAAAGTGAGAATGGCACCGTGGGGATACCTTCATGGAGTGCATCTGACAGCTCCTCACATCCATCCTTCCCTGCCATCAGTGCTTTTCACCCAAACACAAAAGAGGCATGGACTTGAAGCAGTTTATTGCAACATTCTATAACTTTATTCAGGATATTCATCTGAAGTCCATTCTCCCTACTGGCAGTTGAGACATGGACAGTTGGATGATGAGTTTGGGGGAAATACATGAAAATGCAGATATCCTCCTGCTTTTCCATGGAAACCTCATCCTTTTTTCTTTCATTTCCTGGTTTGGCACTGCCACCTTCAGCCTTCAACTCTTCATTCTTCCCTTTTGGAAGCAGCACCAGAATTAGTTGTAAGCTCTTTCCTGCAACAACAAGAAGGGCTTTTAGGAAGGAGTGATGGGACCAAGGACATCCCTCAATGGAGTGCCTATCTGACACTCCTGTCACACACCCAACGCTGCTCAAGTGCTGTGTGTTGCACCCAGACACCAGGGAACAAGACAGCCAAGGACTTGCACCAGTTTAGCCCAATGGTTTTTTTAATCTGTCCAGAATAGGGACCAGGAAGCAAGTGCAACTACTGCTGTGACGTTCGTTTTCAACAGCAAACTCTTCCTTTCTTCTGTTGCTTCCTCCTTGTGCACTCTCTTCCTCTTTTCTAGGATCTTCTTCATGGGAGGCAGTGTCACAATTAGCTGCCAGCTCTTTTCTGCAACAACAAGAAGGGCTTTAAGGGAAGAAGCCTCACAGCTAGGAAGGAAGAGACAAACTGGGAAAGCTTTCTGCACACCTCTCAGCAGAGTACTGAGTATCAGGAACTCCACAGCAGGAGTTCACATCACTACACAGGCTTGGTGGCTACAAGAGAAAAAATAATGTAAGGAATGTTGGAAAAGAAGAACTAACTGCATTGTCTCGATGATGAGGGAAGCAACTCTACAAATGGAGTAGCCAATGCTCAAGCCCAGTCAATGCAAAGCCCAGGAATGTGGCAGGGAAGGCCAAATGGGGCTTCTGTAGGGATTTGTGAGCTGCAGTCTTTACATCTTTGTCTTGATCAAGATCTTGCTTCAGGTATTGCGTGCATGTGCCACACAATGCATCACTGCAGCGTAGCTCCACGCCCTGCTACTGCACGGCCCCGCACAGTGCAACGCAGCAGCGCAGTGCAGCAGCGCAACACAGGACGGGGCAGCACAGGGCCCTCTGTGAGCTCATGGCCGCCCTCCCTCTCTGCCTCCCTCCGTCACTAACAGAAACAGCCGGCGGAAAGGCCTCCATGCGCACTCCACACAAGAGTAAAGAGTTCCTTTACTCTTCTCATGGGCTCATGGCCCGCTGGCCAGCAACGGCCTAACCCATCACTAGCCCTAATGCTGCCTCTGTACTTCACAGACGGCATGTGTTTTGGACAACTTGCATTCCTCTAGAGGGCAACAAAGTAGGAGAAAAGTAAGAATGATAATTAAAAAAAAAATAAAAAAGCAAGGAAGACAGAGAACTTACCCCTGTGATCTCCCTGAGGCTCTAGCAAAGGCTCCAGTCCCCAAGGAGGTGGAGAAGGAGTGCCTTCAGGGACATCTGTAATGACACACAGAGAAGAAAAGGCTAAA